>JAJOOO010007445.1:0-29317 GCA_029582685.1 Solanum piurae
CTATAGTGTATTTTGGACATTTGTTTGTTTCAAGAAAACTTGATCTATTATTATGCCAAAAAAGAAGGGACGAAGAAATATGACAAATTACTTAACTTGCGACAAAAGAAGTGGACTAATTGTGTCTATACTAATATTCTAGGAAGAGTGCAATGACATACGAATTATTTGTACCTAAGAAAAAACAATCAAAATAATATACTAACTGTGGCAAGCAAGAGAGCAATTTGTTTGGTTCTTTTAACAAACTTCATCATTGGTTCTGTATCAGTTATCACATATTTGTTGTTGTGTGCTATCAAATAGAACACAACCCACAAGCAACTTTCCCAAAAAGTTTATGAAAAAAACTGTAGAAAGGGACAAAGGAGAAGATAAATTTTCAACCATCCTTGCTGAAAATTTTAACAGAGTTCAAAAAGTCACCAAAATAGCAAATAAAAAATGCAATAGATACATGAATCACTATGACTTATAGTAAAATATTAAGCTTCATGAAATATGAGGAATAAAACACACTTCATAAGAAGTTTAATTAATATTTTTGAATTCGACTCCCCTATGGCAAAAAAAACGTACAAATAATAGTGACAGAAAATCTCTCTATTTATAGACAACAAATGATAGTGTGAATAAATCCTTATCGTGCTTTATTGGAAAGGTGACAACTCTTTGGAAAAGTTACAACCCTTCAGAAATGTCACAACCTTTCATAAAAATCACAATTTTTCATAAAAGCCGCAACTCTTCATAAAAGTCACAACTTTTCATAAAAGTTACAACTTTTGATGTAAAAGTCGCAACTCTTCATAAAAGTCACAACTTTCCATAAAAGTTACAATTTTTCATAAAAGTCACCACTTTTCATGAAAAGGGAAGGCTAGTGTTGGAAATAAATAAATTAAAAGGGAATTCTGATTTGTGGTGGCGCCACATAGGCGGGCTTAGGGTTCTCTTATATATATATATATATATATTTACTTTAACTTATCCACCATTACAAAAACAAATTTTCTCTTTGATTTAAACTTTTAACTTTCCAAGAAGAAAAGACAATTATATTTTTCATATTTCATCTTTAATATTAATTACTTATTTCTTAAATTATTTTTTATGTCTTAATAATTAATATCAATTAATAGAATATTATAGTTTTGAATATGCTAAATCTGACAAAGTTAAACTATTCTATTAGGTGTCGTTTGGTTACTGGTTAGAGTTATGCAGATATTAACCATGCAAGGTTTAGTTATGCAGAGTTTAGTTATACAAATATTAGTTATGTAGGGTTTAATTATGAAGGTATTAGTTATGTAGGTTTTAGTTATTTAGTTATGTATGTATTAGTTATGCATATATTATTTAGTTACGTAGAGATCACAATACATAAATTATTAACTATTAAATATTGAATTTATTGAAATATAATATATATATATATATATATAAATTTTCCCACCTTTTGAATAAAAAGTAAAGAAAATTCTTTTCCTTCTATACTTAATTGGGACCACTATTTTTTCATTTTGTTATTTTTTTTATGTTTATAACTTATAAAAATAAAATACGATTAATATATTTTATGTACATTATAATATCTTATTTCATATAATGTACATATTCTATTAATATGTTGTATATATTGTTTATACATTTTTAATATATCAAGTATATAAATTATGTATAAATTCACATCCTAAACAAAATAATAATACATGTTAATTAAATAAGTGAAATTTATTTAATAATATATAACCTTAAATATGATTAACACGTGTCAGCAAAATATATACAATTCAATTTGTAATATTAATAAAATATTACATTTGGATTTCAAATGAAAACAGAAAAAAAATGGTTGTTGGTGAATTAAAAAAAAGTTAGGAAAGTAGTATAGTTAGGTAAAGTTTTCAGTAAAAAAGAGTAAAAATAAGAGATAAGCTTCAAAAACACACCTAAATTTTATTTTATTTTTAGTTTCATACCTACACTATTGAGAGTGTGAATTTCATACATAAACTATCACTTATTAGTTTGAGAAACACACCTCTCTCTTTTATATTACTCTCATCATGGTGTGTGTAATACACTCTCTCTTTTATTTTTAAAAATTGTCATATCACTCTACATGGACAAAATATTTCACTTTGATAAAAAATAAATAAATTATTAGTATTAGTTAAAATTAAAGATTAAAATTATTATCCCAAAAAAATAATATTTTTTTTAAAAAATAAAAAAGTAAAATATTTTTCTTACCCCACGCCATCACTTCCTCTCACCCCCGCCCCCCCATTTTTTTTAGTTTTTTTTGTTTAAATTTCTTTTATAAAAGTATTTTTTTTTATTTCATCCCCCCTCCAATACTAATTTAGATATTATTTTTTTTAAAAAAAAATAACTTTGTCCACTAGTCCACATAACCCTTCGCTTCCAAATTTTTTTCTCGTTTGGTGTTATATATATATATATATATATATCAAAAATATTTATTACTTGCGCTGCAAGACTTTTTTAAAATAAATTTTTTATTTATGTTATTTACGGTACACAAGTAGAAAAAAATTCCTAAAAATATATGTACATATATAACACAAAACGAGAAAAATGTAAAATAAATAAATAAATTAGCAGTGGAGAGGGTTAAATAGGATGGGAAAGAATTTTTTTTGGGGAATGAGTGGGTGGTTTTTTTTTTGGGAGGGGGGGAGGGGGGTACGGGGAGGAGGTGGTGGAATGGGGTAAGAAAAATAATTTAAATTTTATTTTTTGGGGGATAGTAATACTATAATTTTTAATTAATATTAATAGTTTATTATTTAATTTTTGTCAAGGTGAAATATTTTATCAATGTGGAATGTCATGTGTCAAGGTTTTTTCAAATAAAAGAGAGAGTGCATTACACACACCACTGAGCTGTGTTTCTCAAATTAAAAAGTGATAGTTTAGGTATGAAACTCACACTCTTAATAATTTAGGTATGAAACTCAAAAAAAAGGAATAGTTTAGATGTGTTTTTGACACTTATCTCTAAAAATAAACAATAAGGATAAAAGTGTAATTTATTATTTTAATATATGTATAGCTAATACTTGCATAACTTATTTCACCTTCTACCCTGCATAACTTATACATAGATTCCCTCATAAGTTATGTTGGTATTAATTATATAGGACTACAAAAAACACAACCAAACACTACATAAAATTAATACATGAATAATTTTTATATAATATTTGGAATCCTACCAATCAAACATGGTACAAGTTATATTGACTTTTTCACCTAATACAAAACTTCTATCAAATATAGTAAAAACTAATGCAACTATTTATACACGAATAAAATGCAATTTATACCGTAACCAAATGCCCCCTTATAGTTTTGAATATGTTAAATCTGACTAGTAAAACTAAAAAAGAGGAGTATTTCTTACTTAGGACTTGGGAGCACAACATGATAAGTAAGAAACCAGTCAAACTTGCTGCCCAACACAACCTTCGTCTTCACCGATCATCGATCTGGTCAATTTTGTCAGTCCTAAAACCCTAGTTTTTCGCTTTTCCAATTGATAAGGCAAAAAGAATCAATAAATGGAAACTACCAGCGTCGATCAAGCTCTATTTAGTTGCCATATATTGGCGATTCCGTATCCAGGTAGAGGCCACATCAATCCTTTGATGAATCTGTGCAAGCTCATAGCTACAACGTCCAAACCAAATCATCTACTACAAGTCTCTTTTATTGTAACAGAAGAGTGGTTCAGCCTTTTGAATTCAGAGCAAAAGCCAGATATAATCAAATTTCGAATAATCCCAAATGTAATTCCATCAGAAAAGGATCGGAGCAAAGATTTGTTGGGGTTCGTGGAAGCTGTGTATACTAAGATGGAAGCTCCCATTGATAGTATACTTGACGGGCTTCCAAAACCCAATGTGATTTTAGCTGATTCGTTATTGCCGTGGGCCGTCGGTATTGGGGAACGGAGGAATATTCCAGTGGCTTCATTTTGGACCATGTCTGCCACGGTGTTCTCCATCCTTCATCACCATCAACTACTCTTGGCTAATGGGCATTTTGAAGCCAATTTGGCAGGTATACTTGTTTTTAAGTTGTTAGATTGATGCCCTGTTTGAATATTGTTGGTTGAAGGAATCACTTCCGTCTTACAATCTTAATCACTCACGTTGCTTACTTTAACAACACTGTTTACTTCTCACACACTAATATTTTCTTACTTGACTACTTGGTTTTTTACTTAATTACAACTCAAATGAACATCTCTATTTATTGGTGGTTAGCGAAGTGTTTTTCTACTATATTATAGAATCAGTGGCGGATCCAGAATTTTTACGAAGTGGGTTTAAGATATAAAAAATAGAACTAAAATGTGGCAACAGGAATTTGAACTCGGGTTGGCTAGGAAAATTGAACCCTCTTCACCACTTGGCCAAGGGTCACACTTGTGTTAGTGGGTTCAAAAGTTAATATATACATATAAAATTTTAAAAACTGATAAAATATACATATATATACGGTGTTATTTTTCAACCAAGTGGGTTCATATGAACCCACTTGAACCTTGGTAGGACCGCCCCTGTATAGAATGATCTTCTAACTATCTATTTTTAGAACTATCTTTTTTTTAAATATTTCTAGATTTTTTCTCTCTAGAATACATATTCTTTTATTTCTTTACAACTCATGAATATTCTAGACTTTTTTTTGAAATATCTTGGAAATTAATTAAGTTGGTGATGAATTCTTTATGTGCATGTCATGTAATTGTAACCTTAACAGTTTGATATGACTGCAAACATATTTCCTTTCCACAGGGCGTGTCGGGTGAGTTAGAATTTTGAATTTAAGAATTCTAAAAAAAATAAAATAGCTTATTAAGCTTTGAATACATTATTTACACACATTAAAAACGAGCTCGGATACATTAAAAAATAATTTAGAATTAGGAGAGAAATAAGAGATTTTAGAGGTTTTTAGAAATAGAAGCGAATATTAGAAATAAGATAAACATAAGACGTGTATTTCAGTAATTTTTCCTTTATTGGCTTCTTAATGTCATAATTAGATGTATAAAAAATGAGCTAATTCGTCCAAAATTTAAGGGTTAGCTCAAGATAATTTGAATTGGGTTTATTGAATCACAACTCATTCAAACTTTTAGCCCATTTAAAATAATCCTCGATTGAGCCTAATTTAATCTATAATTTCAATTCGTTTTAAGACTGTTTATTTACATTGATGTAATGTATGTACCTATACTAAATGTATGAATTACTCTCTATTTTATATCTTTTAGTATTTATATATCCCTTTATAACCTTTTTTTTAAAAAAAAAATCATCAGTTAAAATTCAAATTATGGTTAAAAAATTTAAATAAGAATATATTAATTTATTGAGATTAATCGGGTCAAGACCCAACCCATTTTAAAATCCATTTAATCTCAAGTAAACTTGAGCGGGTCTAAACCCAACTCAATTTCTATTTCGACTTATTTTAATATCTTCAATTGCAATCCAATTTACACATTTGACACGTTTACTCGTAATGAACAGAGCAAGGAGAAGAGCTGGTAAATTACATTCCGGGGATTACACCAATTTGTGTTAAGGATCTCCCACCTGTGTTCCACTGCAAATACCGGGAGATGTTGCACTTGATTCTCGAAGTTGTATCACAATTGGTCAATAAAGCACAGTACGCCCTGTTCACCACCATTGAACCATTGGAATCTCAAGTAATTGAGGCTTTACAAGCTGAAATTCCAGTTCCCATTTTCACAGTTGGTCCAACAATCCCTTACATGGATACCGAATTCAAGACTAACCAGCCTAGTCCCAACTACTTGTCATGGCTTGATGATCAACCTAAGGACTCTGTTCTATACATATCCCAAGGAAGTTTCTTGTCAGTATCAAATACACAGTTAGATGAAATTATAGCGGGCGTGCACAGCAGTGGTGTCCGTACATTTTGGGTGGCACGTGAGACTTCTTCATTACTTACAGATGGAATTGGGAAGAGGGGAATCGTGGTGCCTTGGTGCGACCAATTGAGAGTTTTGTGCCATCCTAGTGTAGGTGGATTTTGGTCGCATTGTGGATGGAATTCAACTAAGGAAGGTGCATTTGCTGGCGTTCCGTTTCTTACGTTCCCCATTGTGGCTGATCAATTTACCAACAGTAAACAAATAGTGGAGGATTGGAAGATTGGGTGGAGGGTCAATAAGGAAAGTGAGAACCTGGTTAAGAGAGATGAAATTGTTGTACTTGTGCAGAGTTTTATGGACCTTGACAGCTACCATGGAAGAGAAATGAGGAAAAGAGCAATGGGAATACGAAAGATCTTTCAAGAGGCAATTGAAAATGGAGCCATTCAAGCAAATATTAACAAGTTCATTCAGGATATTTCTCGAGGCCCATGGCAATAATGTTTGGTATATAAAGAAGTTATGCAGAAATTATGTATGAACTTAATAATATAAAAACTATTTCTGTAATATGTTTCACCTGAGACGAGTAGCAAACATTTTCTTCGCTCTAAACTGCTGAGCATGTATATGGCCCAAACTTTCGCAGTACTACTCTTTGTTGGATAAATGAAGTGGAAAGAGAACACAAACAGGATGCACTTAGTGAGAGCAAGAATTTTCTGCCTGCTATTATTCACAGGCAGCCAGTCAATGTTTCAACATGTTGCTTTGGTGGAGAAAGAAATTAGTACCAACTACTCTTAACTGAAAGTGGTAACGAAAAACAACTCGAGTTTTATCATGGAAAACCTCCTTATTCAAGAGAGTAAAAACCACAACCTCCAATATGCAGGATTTCAGCAACCAATATTGTAGACTCTATCCTCTTTTACCTTCTAGATCTCATTATTGATGGACATGTAATGTGCTTGCACCTGATATATATACAAACAATAGTATATTCAGTATTCAAAATTAATGGTTTATATTTTTCAAATAAAGTGCTAATTTTTTATTTGTTTTCATATTTATATATATATATAAGGTGTTAGTTAGACCGTTGTGGGTTCAACGGAACTGCATCATACTTCAAATCCGCCACCATATAAAAACTACATACATATATATTTCTTCCCATCCCGATATTTTGGGAGGGCATTTAGCGTCAAGCCTCTATATATACGTAGGAAAACAAATTTCTCAACTTCAGTATAGCAGCTTGGTCATGTTTTGTGAAATAAGTCCCGGATTGCAGTGGTAGCAAGTGGTTATTATTTGTCAATGCATGTACGTAGGATGTCAGCACTGAAGCACAACAATGCTTGTAGAGTTGTAATACGTACCAACTGCGCATTAAGCTCTTGCAATGTGCATAAGTGAAAGCGAACAGAATAGTAATTCTTTCACACCATAGTTTCTAAGCATAAAAAAGAATTGTGCCACTTATTTTTAGGACCCGTTTGACCATGCGATATGGTATCATGATATGATATCATAATATGGAATTATGAGATGAAATTGAAGTTTTGTTTGGATATGCGATATGAAATTTGTGTTGTATATTTTCTCATAAACATAAGAATTCCATAAGTTGTAAAACTACTAAAATAACCCCATTTTTTTATTCTATCTCACCAAATAAACAAAAATTTATAAAATCGCATAATAAATTATTACAAAGTTATTTGTTCTCCACTTAAGTAATTGTTTCATCTAACTTTAATTCAATAAAAAAAATTGAACATAATTTGTAGTGTACTACTCTTTAATATAATCCTCCCACATAGTACGAAGAATTTTCTCACGTTGAACTTGCATTTCTCGATCATGTGACCGAGAAGACGAACCAACATTATTACTTTGAGTTGTAATAAATACAAAACGGTAGAAGTAATAAATTAGGTGTTGGAGTAAATGAAGAGAACAAATTTATTACTCAACAATCGGTTGGTGTGAGTTAAAGTTGCTATATGTTGGTGAGAAAAATAAATTTTATGTCGGTGAGAATAATAAATTTTAAAAAGTTATGATGTGGTTATAAATTTTATTTACATATGAAATAAATGGTTAGTAGATATAAATGTGGGGTTATTTTAACAAAATATAAATTTGTGGATAAATTTTTATATTAAAAATATCTCAAATCATGATATGAAATTCACATATCATGATTTTTGGAGAATATGAAATTATGAGATGAAATTAGCGTAAAATTACATTTTCAAATGCTGATTCCATCTCAGAATTTTATATCGTGATATGATATCGCATTTTCAAATGTCTACCTAAAAAGTTTAGGATAGTACAGATTTGACATTTGTGGCCATATTTAGGCCGCATAATTGCTGTCATTTAGCATCTCAACATTATCAGTCCTAAAACCCTAGTGGAAATTAACTCTACCCAAATGTATCTGTAAATGGAAACTGCCGACGTCAATCAAGCCCTATTTAGTTGCCACATATTGGCGATTCCTTATCCAGGTAGAGGCCACATCAATCCATTAATGAATCTGTGCAAGCTCATAGCTGCAACGTCCACACCAAATCATCTACTACAAGTCTCTGTTATTGTAACTGAAGAATGGTTCAGCTTTTTGAAATCAGAGGCAAAACCAGATAATATCCAATTTCGAACAATCCCAAATGTAATTCCATCAGAAAAGGACAAGGCCAAAGATTTGTTAGGTTTCATGAAAGCTGTGTTTACTAAAATGGAAGCTCCAGTTGATAGTATACTTGACGGGATTCCAAAGCCCAATGTGATTTTAGCTGATTCGTTCTTGCCGTGGGCCATCAGTATTGGGGAACGGAGGAATATTCCGGTGGCTTCATTTTGGCCCATGTCTGCAACGATTTTTTCCCTCTTTTATCACTATCAACTATTTCTTGCTAATGGACATTTTGAAGCCAATTTAACAGGTACTTTAGATTATGAGTAGAAACATATTTCCGGTCAATTTATTGAATTTTAACAAAATATTGGAGTTCTTAAATTTGGACAAATAGTTTGTTTAGTCAAATTTTCGGAAAGTCAAAGAGTCGAGGAGTGTGTATTTTAAAAACATATAAGAGAATCACACTAGTTCATATACTTATGCGGTACTTTTTCAATATATTTTTTCTTTTTATTTGATTTTAAGTCATATTTACCTTTATATTCTTAAAAAATCATATTTATCCGTAGTCCCATGTAATGTTAAATCTCTATGTCTTCGAACATATTTGTCATTTTCAACAACTTTAGAATCATATTTAGCTTATACTCTTAAAATATCATATTTCATCCCGCGTTAAAGATAGGAAAAGAGAGAAAAGTTTGTAATTTATTTATGCTCTATGGATATGATAACATATTGTTATGATTATAACATTACTAACTTGTTTTGAAATATTCATCATCTAAATTATGATAGAATCTTGATATAATGTTAGCCATTGATTTTTCTTTGTCATGTGTCTTTGATCCAAGTAAGAACTTGAGAAAAATAGGGAGAATAGAAATGAATAAGTAGTAAGTAGAAGGAATAACGTGCTGACCTGATTCTTTGTTCATGGGTCAAACACGTGAATTTTTTTATATGAGTCGGATGGGATTTGATTTTAAACTTCTGTCTGCTCTAATAGCATGTTAAAATATGTGATTATATCATCTCAAAGTTTAATCTGCACACTTTTATTATTTAATTGTATTCTTTTTTGTTTCTCAATAAGCGTTTGGATTTAAATTCAGTGATATCTTCTTTTTAAAAAACTAGTTTATGGACACGTGCAAATATTTAAAAGTGGCACAAGAAACACCAAATGAAGAACATATTTTAGTGTTTAAAAGTAATTTAATAGTAATTAACTTCTAATAAAGTCATAAATGAATAATTTATGCCCGAATAAAAATACAGACTTACCATAATTAGAAATTCATAGAAAATTAAATTAAAGAAGTCTAATATAGAGAAAATACAAACACATAAACATAGAAAAAAATGCAACATATTCATCCTTCTTAAGACTTTAATCATAATAATACAGATGGAAAAAAAATAAAAATTAGAAACATAATTTTCTTAACTCTTGTCTTTACATTCTCTCATAACTAATCAAAATTCAGGAGACTTCTTTTATCAAATCAAACAAAATTATGAATCAAATAGTACAATGATGATATAAGTGTTTGGATATGGGTCTCATGAAATTTAGAAGTTGAATTTATATAGATAAAGATAGAGGAATATCAAAAGATACCTTAAAGTTTTAAATTAATTATTTAGAGGATATGAATATGAAAAGCATAAGAGTTATTAATATTAAAAGTTATATGAATCACTATAATCATACTTCAAATACAACTCTTTGACTTTTCTGAGGCATGACAGACTAATTACTTAAGTGAACTTGATTTGGATTTCAAAAGATACACGTTTTCATGAGGTCAAATACTACTATATTAAGTTATTTAAATTAATTAAGAGAAATGGAAAAAGCTTAGTTGGATTTCATCCGGAATAAATGTAATACTTTCTTGTGATTATTTTTGTTTTTTAAGTTTTGACTTAATAGCTCCTCACTTTTAAAAATAATAATAATAATAATATAACTAATTAATAAAAGGAGATAAGCAGAAAAGTGAAAAGGCTACCGCCTACTATTAGTAAATAGAATAAGATAAAATTTATAAAGAAGATAAAAAAACTACATTTATAAGAAGATTAAAAATTCGTTCAATTAATTAGTAGGCTAACATTAAAACATACAAATTATTATATTTAATAGGAGGAATTTACTTTATAATAAATGATTATTATTTTTTATTTAATTAAATATATATTTTATAGTAATATTTTAATTTGGTGTAGGGGTAAAATGGTATTTCAACTTTTTAACTTTGTGGATATATGATATACTATTTGACATTAAAGTTGAAAAATGACTGGATTTGGAGTTGGGACATGCATTTCAAGAACTAATGAAACGTATTTTCGAACAATGTTTCGACAAGTACAATAGCTTATATTAATTTCATGATGAACAGCCCAAGGAGAAGAAGTGGTAACTTACATTCCTGGGATTAAACCAATTCGCGTAAAGGATCTCCCATCTTCATTCAACAGCAAACGCCGGGAGATGTTGCCCTTGCTTCTCCAAGTTGTATCACAATTAGCCAATAAAGCACAATATGCCTTGTTCACCACCATTGGAGCATTGGAATCTCAAGTAATTGAGGCTTTACAAGCTGACCTTCCAGTCCCTATTTTCACTGTTGGTCCAACAATCCCTTACTTGGATACCGAATTCAACACTAACCAGCCTAGTCCAAACTACATGTCATGGCTTGATGATCAACCTAACGACTCTGTTTTATACATATCCCAAGGAAGTTTCATGTCAGTATCAAAAGAACAGCTAGATGAAATTATAGCAGGTGTGCACAGCAGCGGTGTCCGAACCTTTTGGGTGGCACGTGAGAATGCATCCTTACTTACAAACGGAATTGGGAACAGGGGAATCGTGGTGCCTTGGTGCAAGCAATTGAAAGTTTTGTGCCATCCTAGTGTAGGTGGATTTTGGTCGCATTGCGGATGGAATTCAACCAAGGAAGGTGCATTTGCTGGTGTGCCATTTCTTACGTTCCCTATTGGCGGTGATCAAGTTACAAACAGTAAACAAATAGTGGAGGACTGGAAGATTGGGTGGAGGATCAATAAGGAAAGCGAGAACTTGGTTAAGAGAGATGAAATTGCTCTGCTTTTGCAGAGTTTTATGGACCTTGACAACCACCAAGGAAAAGAAATGAGGAGAAGAGCAATGGAAATAAGGATGACCTGCCAAGAAGCAATTCAAGGCGGCACCATCCAAGGAAATATTGACAAGTTCATTCGGGATATTTCTCGAGGTCCAAGGCAATAATGTTTGGTTTATAGAGAAGTTATGCAGAAATTATGTATGAACTAAACAACATAAAAATTATTTCAATAATATATTACACCTGCGAAGAGTATCCAACATACTCTTCGCCCTAAACTGCTAAGCATGTAATATGGCTCAAACTTTTGCAGTACTACTCTTTGTCGAATAAGTAAAGCGGAAAGATCAAACACAAACAAAGATGCACGTGGTGAGAGCAAGAAGTTCCTGCCTGCTGTTATTCACAGGCATCCTGCCAATGTTTCAACATGCTGCTTTGGTGGTGAAAGAAACGAGTGCCAACTACAGGAACCAGGTTCCTTACTCATAACTGAAAGTGGTAAAGAAAAATAACACAAGTTTTATCATGAAAAATCTCCTTACTAGTAAAAACTACGACCTACCATGGGTAGGATTTCATCAACCAGTGTTGAAGACTCTTTCCTCTTTTACCTTGTACTAGTCTCTGGGCACACGCAATGCGTGTGTATCCCATATGTCAATAAGTAAAAACTCTTATAAAGTTAAATAAATATTATTTTAAAATGTAACACCAACTTAACCTCTGTGAATCCATCTTACTATTTTCTTCCTTTAAAAACAAGGGTGAAATTATAACATTATAATATTAGATCGATCTTGTGCATAACTTTAAAACAATGAACCAAACCTTCCAAATATAATTTATAAAAAATCACAAAATGTCGAATCAAATGAATTTGATTCATTTAATATAAGCTAATCAAACTTAATCATTGTAGGACAATGTAGAAGTCATACTTGATATTTCTAACTTTATGAATTCATCTTCCTCAAAATTCTTTTCGGTGTTTCTAAATAAAGTGAAGATGTCAAACTTGTTGTACACTCTTGTTAATCTCAGATCATAGATAGACTAATTTGAAAAAAATATATTAAAGCTCCTATAGGAGTACGTAGAACTGCTAGTGGAAGAACCCAAGATGATAAATTCGTATTTGGTAATGATATTTATTAATTTAACTGCAACTTCATATACTTTAATTTAAGATTAAAAGAGGGAAAACCTTGATTCACGTACTTATTTAAGAACAATTATTTAGTTTTAATTATTTTACCAATTACATATGACTCTTAAAATTCTAGAAATCCTAATTGACTCTTGTCCTTCTACATTACCTTTCTAATAAATAACTTACCATTCAAAAAATAATTAAAATATTATTATTTAATATTTAATTAATAGATGTTTAATTTAGCTTAGGGGTAAAATGGTAATCCAACTTTTCATCTTTGGAGCTTTCCACTTTAATAATACTAGTTTCTCGACACGTGTGTCTCATGCAATATTTTATAAATTCGTTAGGACGATTAAAATTCAATGAAAACATGTGTGTAATGAATACTAAAATGCAACAATCTCAAATAAATGTTATGACACTAATTATTATTTTTATAGAAAATTAAATTAAAGAAGGCTAATAGATAAATATAAAAAAATAAACATAGAAGAAAAAAAATAACATACGCATCCTTCTTAAGACTTTAATCATAACATTATATAAATAAAAAAAAATACAAAATCGGTACATAATTTTTCAAGTTTTTGTCGATACCTTGTCTCATATCCAATCAAAATTCAAAAGTCTTCTCCATCGAGTCAAACTAAAGCATGAATCAAATAGAAAAATCACTTTATTTTCGTAAAGTGATATATAATCAGACTAAGATAGATATATCATATACTTTAGATGCTGATGACTTCACTACTTTAACTATAAAATGAAAAGAATAATTTTGAATGTACGTTTTTTTTTTTTTTTTTGGTAACTATCTTTTATATTAATTATACCAGTAGCAAATCATTACAAATCAAGTAGCTATCACAACATGCTTATTTCTCATAATTGCCTCTCTTTAGACTAAAGCTCTACCTTACCTATAACTAGAATGTATACTCATCTAGAATACTAGGCTGGGACCTAATAATAGAAACGTAAGCTATCTCTTTGGTCACACTTTCTACTGTTCTGCTCTTCTGCACAAAGATTCTATTATTTCTCTCAATCCATATTTCATACACACATTCCGCCATAATGATCTTGAAGATGTAAGGTGAAATAGTCTTCCCTTTTGCATGTTGTATACTCCAGTGCATAAATTGCTCCCAGTTAGTAGGCAGCATGTCAAGCTGGTGCACCCCTTTTAGCAATCTGCTCCATAACCTGATGGCAATACACATCGCTCGCAATCCAGTCTTTCACGAACGAACAAAACACGTCGATCTGGACTGCCACTTTGTGCGCCAACAGTTTTTATAAGGCCTCATCACTCTCTCCTTCGTTCCTTCGGACTGTCAGCTTGCTGATCTGTTTACTAAGCCACTCTCGGGGGCTTCTCATCGTCATATTTTGAACAAGTTGGGTGTGATGTCTCTCCCTTCCAACTTGAAGGGGATGTTGGAGAGAAGCTTTCTTCCTCCATTGATACGCAGAATAGAAAAGGAAGAGATGAAAGAGACAAGCTTGAGTCAGAAATAAGTGAAGGTTCTAGACTATACAAGCTTGTCTGAAAAGAGTAAATGTCTTGGGCCAATCCGATTTGAGCCTTTGTGATAAATATCAGATTTGGGCCTTTGTGAACAATACTCCGTTAAAACCCAAAGAAATGCATCTTCTAGAACACAATGAGGTGTATAGAATTAGTTAGAGTTTGTTACAGTAATTTTTAATAATTTGTAATTAGTCCTTACATACTTGCACTCTAGTCCTTAGGATACATGTATAAATCTATGTAATTATTGATGAAGAAATACACAGAAAAATTTCCATATCTTCATCTTCTTTATTTTCTTACATAGTAACATATGTGAGGAGAATGGAGTTGCAAACAAAATCCTTTAAATAAGAAGGCTTTTGACTGATTCTTTCTGATTTTCTGACTGGTGTGGGACTAGAAATAGGAGCGGAAGTACTTGGAATGAATTCAGGTTCAGGAGGATTTGGAGTCCCAAAAAGAGGCAAGGAAGGAGCCATGGATGATGAGTCTGGTAGGAGATCAGGGGCAGTGAATAATTGGGAAGGTGTAGGAGAAGAACATTTGGTTGCAAAAGGAAAGTGAGATTCATGAAATTTGACATCTCGGGAAACAAAGATCTTCCTGTTTACCAGGTCCATGACTTTGTATCCTTTCTGATTGGGAGGATACCCAATGAAAACATATTCTTGTGCTCTTGGCTGAAATTTGTCCCTAGCATGAGATAATGTGGAGACATAACACAAACAACCAAAAACTTTAAAATGTGCATAATCAGGTGGAGTAGCAAATATCACTTCATAAGGTGTCATTCACATTAATACCTTAGAAGGCAATTTGTTGACAAGGTGAGTGGCAGTGAGAATGCACTCACCCCAATACTGAATAGGTAGATGTGAGTGGAAAAGCAAACCTCTAGCCAATTCCAAAAGGTGTTTGTGATGGTGTTGTGGAGTAGCAACACAAGACCTTTCACGAATGATTCCTGCAGAATTGAAAAATACCGCTTTTTGTGTTCCTCTCCCCAGTTCCATTGCATTATCAGACCTCAGTTTCTTAACCTTTAAACCAAATTGGCTGTCCACTATTGCGAGGAAATTTTTGAGTACATGGAAAGCATTGCTTTTAGTTTTTAACAAGAAAGTCCAAGTACCCCTACTATAATCATCAACAATGGTCAAAAAATAATTATAACCATCATGTGTTGAAGTTTTGTAAGGTCCCCATGTATCAATATGTATTAACTCAAATAGAACTTTGGACTTAATTGCACTTATAGGAAAAGGCAATCTATGTTGTCTAGCTTTTGGACAAACAGGACAAATGTATTGAGAATCAGAATTGATAGAGAGGAAATTAAGATTCTTCATTACTGAAAAGGGCAAATGACCCAATCGGACATGCCATAAGGCTACATTAGGAACAACATTAGCAAAGATAGGAGTAGAAGAATTCATACAATCAGATTTAGCAACTGAAACAGAAACAGTACTTGAATGATTTCCTTTGGGAATTGAAACTACTTCACTAGAAACAACAATGGAATTTCCTCTTTTTTGAAAAGAAACTATATTGCTAGAAGATTGTGAGTTCTTCCTAGAGGGCTTGAGTAGATATAATTCATCTCCTACTTCACCAAAAACTGGTTCCTTCCTCAGAGAAAGGTCATGTAAGACACAAGTACTAGGAATAAATAAGATGTTACAATGAAGATGATTTGATAACTTATGAACATACAATAAGTTATATTTAAAATCTGGAACATGAAGGACATTGTAGAGTGTAAGATTAGGCAGAATGTTGACATTTCATGTATGAGTGACAGTGATATTGAAAGAATTGGGCAAATTGATATTCAAAGGTACAGGAAGAGGAGTGAAAGATATAAAAGACTTGGAATTAAAACACATATGCTCAGAAGCACCAGAGTCAATAATCCAAACATTTGAATTGTAGACTGTAAAACATGATCCTGAATACTTTAGGATTGTACCAGCAACGGCATTGGCGTTAATGGTTGATCCTGAGTTGCTTGCTTGGTTGATATGCATGTCTTTTTTCACTTGTTGCAACAAGTTTGAGTATTGTTCCTTGTTGAGGTACTGAGCATAGTTATTGTTTCATGTGTCTCCATATTGGGCAATGACATCTTCAGCTTCCTCATTTGGTATGACTGCATTCCCTTTCACTGTGCTTTCAAAATTCCTTGACTTTGTGAACTCAAAATCATCAGGATACCTTATGAGCCTATGGCAATCATTATGTACATGCCCTGTTTTTCCACAATAGGTACAACTCACATTTGGGTTGTATTTAGTTTTTCTTGGCTTAAACTTTTGAGTTGGTTTTCCAGATTTTTGAGTAGAGAAATATCCAAAACTCTGACTTGTTTTTCCCCCTCTAAAAGTTTGATTGTTGGATTGATTGTTGGTCTTGTAATTTCCCCTGCCTTGTCCTGTTGCCATGAAGGAAGCTGCAGCAGGTGAGAAAGAAGGATTCACAACTCCTTCTCTGTGATTTTCATCCTGTAAAAGCAAAGCATATGCACTGTCAATTATTGGTAAAAGAGTCATCATTAAGATGGTTCCTCTAGCATGAGCATACAGATCATTCAGACCTATCAAGAATTGAATGAGTCTTTGATCTTCCAAAGCCTTTGTTAATTTTCCTTTTCCTTCACATGTACACACACAAATGCAACATGTGAGCAGATTGAGGGAGTCTAATTCATCCCATAGTCATTTGAGCTTGGTAAAGTAACATGCAATATCATTATTTTCCTGCACTAAACATGATAATTCTTTTTGCAGGTGGTACAGTTTAGCTCCATTAGACCTTCCAAATCTCTACTTCAAGCTGTCTCAAAGCTCCTTAGCAGTTTTAGAGTAGATCACACTATCAGCTATTTCCTTGGATAGTGAGTTCAGCAACCATGACATCACCATGTCATTGCAGCAACTCTATTGATCATAGTCCACTGCAGTCAGAACATGAGTTTTGCAAGCACCATTGATGAATCCAAGCTTCTTCTTGGCTGAGAGGGCAATGAGGATAGACCTTCTCCAACCTGTAAAACCTTTTCCATTAAAAGTAGAGTTGATCAGACTCATTCCAGGCGAATCTGAGTTGTGGGGGTGATTGTTGGTGAAGGTTTCACCATTTCCAGCAGTGGTTTGACTTCCACAAGTGGTTTTAGTTACAGTGGATTCCCCAGTCATATTTGATTGCAGAAAGTATGGAAATGATTAATGGAAGTTGAAGATGATTGGATCGAGCTAATGCTCTGATACCATGTAAGAAAATAAAGAAGATGAAGATAGGAAAAATTTTCTGTGTATTTCTTCATCAATAATTACATAGATTTATACATGTATCCTAAGGACTAGAGTGCAAGAATGTAAGGACTAATTACAAATTATTAAAAATTACTGTAACAAACTTTAACTAATTCTATACACCTCATTGTGTTCTAGAAGATGCTTTTCTTTGGGCTTTAACGGAGTATTGTTCACAAAGGCCCAAATCTGATATTGATCACAAAGGCTCAAATCGGATTGGCCCAAGACATTTAATCTTTTCAGACAAGCTTGTATAGTCTAGAACCTTCACTTATTTCTGACTCAAGCTTGTCTCTTTCATCTCTTCCTTTTCTATTCTGCGTATCAATGGAGGAAGAAAGCTTCTCTCCAACAAAGTGACAATTAATAACCAAATGCTCTATGGTTTCCTCCTTGTTTTGGCACATAACACACCTCTTTGATACTACCATCCCCCACTTTGTTAACATATCTGTAGTTGGCAACTTCTTATGAAGCATGAGCCACATGATGAAATAAGATTTTGGTCTCGCAGCATTCTTGAACATAAGGCATTTCCAGTCAATCCTCTGTTGTTCCCCTATCCAAGACAAATAAATTTTGGATGTAAGTTTCATGAAACAAAAAAGATTTATATAGATAAAAATAGAGAAATATCAAAAAGACATCTTAAAGTTTTAAATTAATTATTTGAAGGTTTCAAAGGGCCAAAATACATAAAAGAGAACAACTTTAAGATTATTAAATATATGCAATGAACCTCCATTAAAATCTGGAAGAGTAAACAATCCTCCTTTGAACACATGAACTCTCCATTTACTCAATGTAATAATTGATTATCACTAATATTTAAACATATAATTAACTAAATATTTATAATATTTTAATAGGGAGGAAAAAAAATAGATACGAAAAATATAATGTACACATTCTTCTTAGGATTGTAATCATAACAATATTGATGGAATTTTTTTTTGAATCAGTACAGAATTTTTCAAGTACTTGTCGACTTCTTCTCCCTTATTTTACCTTCTTCATCGAGTCAAAATAAAGCATGTTACAAATAGTACACTAATGATATAAACACTTCACTACTCTAACTATAAAATGAAAATGATAACCTTGGGTAGGGATCACATGAACCAAAAAAGATGGATTTATATAGATAAAAATGAAGGAATACCAAAAGATATCATAAAACTTTAAATTAAATATTTGAAAGTTATGAATATAAAAAGTATGAAAGTTATAAATATAAAAAGTAATAATTGATAAGCAATTAAATATGAGATATGGATATTTAATAATAATAATAATAATAATAATAAATGAAAGGGTATAAATTTCATAATACAAAAATTAATAAATAACAAATGTATAACACAAGACATATATATATATATATATATATATATAAAATGAAAATAACTATTCATATTCCAAAACTGAAGAGAGTCTATGCATCAGTTATACCATAAAATTGAAAATATTTAATTTAATACGAAAAACTAACTAAATGCTTTGAAAACAGAATGTAATATACGGTTTAGATAACTGAAGTTTTATGGTTGTTGGAAAATGGGATTGAGCCATTGAAGAGACATAACTCATAGTAATTGATAAATAAAAAATTAACTTTTGAGTTGGATTAATAATTAGTAATTAATTAATATATATAATTTATAATATTTTTATATAGTCTAGAGGTAAAATGGTAATCAAACTTTGACTTTAAAGCTTCCCACTTTTAGTAATACTAGTATCTGGACACGTGCTTTGCACGTGTATTCCATGTTAATTTGTTCAAACTTTTTCATTGAGATGGAGGAAGTATATAATAGTTAAATATATTGGTTTTAAAAAATGCAAGCTTATTCTTACTAAAATAAAGAAATTAAAACATATCAATTCTCTCTTTACATATAAAGTAGAAAGATATGCTAAAAGCATAACAAGAATATTTGAATGCTAAAATTAAAATATTACATGTCGGAATAATAATAATAATAATATATTTATATATATGTGTGTGTGTCTAAACTTTCACATACAATGATACATAAACATTGTGCATTACAATAAATTTGTGTTGAACTTTGTTTAGTGAAGTTGATGTTACTGGCTAATCGAACTCTAGACGTCAATAGCTCTAGGTGATATGAGGCTAAAATACATATTTTTAATCATTATTTGTCTCATATTTATTATTTATATTTGTCCTTTTTGAATATGGATTTTATGAAATGTGCTTAATAGTGTATTTTTATTTGTAGGATTGAATTGATGAAAAAATAAAGAAGTTTAGAGCTAAAAAGAATTAAAGATGAAAGATTGAAGAGGGAAATCAAGCAGACAGCTTAATGGATTAATTTTAATATAATAATAATTTTTTTTATATATGGGCAACGGAATTAAACATGTGCCACGTGGCTACTATCCAAGGCGAGACAATGAAGTGTTGGAGTCGGCAACTCCTTTTAGGTTTTGAGTTCCTAATTTATTTTGGACTCAATTATTTTATTCAGGTTTTCTACATCTATAAATAGTCCATAAGAATAATTATTAGGAGGAGGAGGATGCAATGTGAAAATAACTTTTGATTTAGGGTTTTTTCTTTTTCTTTTATTTTATTTTACATCTTTTATTTGAATGATTCATTGTAATTGTTCTATGTCTATGTGGAGTTAAACTTCTCGTTCTTGGATTATATTTACTTATAATATAATTGTTTAGTGATTTTGATTCGGCATGATTTGTTTATCATATTAGTTGTTCTTATTTTCTTGTGATTACTATTTTGATGCTTGATCACCATTGAAATAAACATATTGTCCGAATTGAACTCGGGAGAGGAATAAGAGGATAGAACGTGAGGCATAAGGAGCTTGTTGAACTCTAAATAGCTAGGGTTGATTTGTTTCTAGGATAGGGATATACCTAGAAACCATGCTTGGTCATTATACGGGAGGAAATCGTAATGCTCGGTACTTAATCCATCATATCCCCGCTCAACGATGTAGTTAGGGAGTTATTTATCGTAGGCGATTAGAGTTCGGGAGATCATGATCATACATTTAACCCTGTGAATCAATAACTAGATAGTCAAATAAGTTGATGAAATTGATGCTAAACATGATTCTTCGTTAAATTATAATCCTAGATCGATTCATTCATTGATTGTGTAAACATTTATCTTTTCTTAGTTAATTGTTTTTTAGTTATTTTATCTTTATTTTTAGTTTAGTTAATATATTTTATCTTTTGAAATCCTCCCCTTAAATAAATAATTAGAATTAATATAATTTAGTAAGAATAATTAAATTGGCAAGTCCTTTGAGTTCGATAATCCGGTTCTTTTAAGAGCTACTATATTACTTGTGCGACCGCGTACACTTGCGTGTGCGATTAGACCGCAACACTAGGTACTTCCATTCTCTCAAATTGTTGCTTTCTCTTCAAGAACAAAACAAGAAGATGAAATCAATTAATAAATTAAAATTATGCAAGAGCCTATAAAAATGGTGAGTAAGAATTCAAGAATCATTTCTTGCCTTTTTATAGCTATTTTTCAATTTGCATTCCTTGAACCTTTTCTTTCATTAGCCTACATTTAATTATTCAATGCAACTCTTCCTATTCTCCAAACTATTTATTTCTCCTAATGAATTTGCCTACATTTAATTGCTCAATGCAGCTCTTCCTATTCTCCAAACTATTTAGCAATGAATAGCGCACACTTAAATTTGATTAATGAGTAAATCATTAAGGGCTACATTTAAATTGGACTTTTGAATATCTACATATTCACAAATCTCATGTAAATTTAAATACAATTACTATTATTTCAATTAGATTAGGTATTTTATTTTAATTAAATATAAGAGAAAAATTGTAATCTAACTTTAAACACTCGTTTTATTTCTCTCCATTTTTATTCATGTGGATACATTCACCTTAGACTAATATTCTACTTTGAACAGAAACAACACATAACAATATATACAAAGATACATATTCCATGCCATAAAAAATGTCATTATTTTTTATTATGAATACATTCACCTCAGTTCTCTCCCCATGAATTTTCGTAACATTTTATTAATTTGACTAAAAATATAATAAGTATCATTATATTTTAGTTGAAATATGAATGTCAAAGAGTGCCCTCTCTTTTTTTGTGTGTGGATAATTTAGTGATTTTATAATTATGCATATTAATTTTGAAGAGATAATACATTTTTATTATTATTTAATTAGATTAGATGTTGTATTTATTACATGATTTCCCACTTTTAGTATGATGTATGATATGATATCTCATTATTGATGGACCTATGCTCATTTTGGTAGGGGATTAGCGTCAGGTCCTATCTATACACGTACGTAAGGCCACAAGTTTCCCAGCTTGGTCATGTTGAAGTAAGTCCCACAAAGTGATTGCAGTGGTAGCAATTGGTTATTATTTGTCAATAATGTAGTACTTATGATGTCTGACGGCATTGAAGCACAATAATTGTTGCCATTTAGCAGCTCAATTTTATCTGTCCGAAAATCCTAGTGGAAACTGCCCAAGTGGATCTGTAAATGGAACTTGATCAAGCCCCATTGGGTTGCCACATATCCAGGGAGAGGCCACATTAATCCATTGATGAATTTGTGCAAGCTCATAGCTGCAACGTCCACACCAAATCTTCTACTACAACTCTCTTTTGTTGTAACAGAAGAGTGGTTCAGCATTTTGAAATCAGAGCCAAAACCAGATAATATCCAATTTCTAACAATTCCAAATGTAATTCCGTCTGAAAAAGATCGAAGCAAAGATTTGCCGGGCTTCATGGAAGCTGTATTTACAAAGATGGAAGCTCCAGTTGATAGTATACTTGACGGGTTTCCAAAGCCTAATGTGATTTTAGCTGATTCGTTCTCGCCGTGGGCCGTCAGTATTGGGGAGCGGAGGAATATTCCGGTGGCTTCATTTTGGACCCCGTCTGCCACCGTTTTCTCCATCCATTATCACTATCAACTACTCAAGGATAATGGACATTATGAAGCCAATTTCACAGGTACCTCCTTTTTCCTTGTTAGATTAAGATATCAGATATGAATTAAATCATATGCATAATTGTAACTCCCAGTTCACATTGTATCACATAAATTTGGCAGTTACATTTTATCTTAAAAGAAAAAAACTTGAAATTTACGAAATGGTTTTCTAGATTGTTATCAAAGTAAAATCTCCTTCCCTCTAAACTGATTGACTTCAAATTTCGAATTTTCTTCTAGCTTTTAGAAAAAATTTAACCATTGATACTTTGACAAGTTGTCGGAAATTCTTTCCAAATTACTGTAATTAGTAGGAGTATAGTAATTACATCCCTTAAATTTGGTGAAATTCAGTTTTTGTAGATATGTATTCACCCGCACTTGTCTACCTAACTAATTACAGAGTTGGAAATAGGAATGTAACATAAGTTGAGTTTCTTAATTTTACAATGAACAGAGCAAGGAGAAGAACTCGTAAACTACATTCCTGGGATAACACCAATTCGCGTAAAGGATCTCCCACCTGTATTCTACGGCAAACAAAGGAAGTTATTGCCCTTTCTTATCGAATATGTATCACAATACGCCTTGTTCACCACCATTGAAGCATTGGAATCTCAAGTGATTGAGGCTTTACAAGCTGAATTACCAGTCCCCATTTTGACAGTTGGTCTAACAATCCCTTGCTTGGATACCGAATTCAAGTCCAAACTACTTGTCATGGCTTGATGATCAACCTAAGGACTCTGTTCTATACATATCCCAAGGAAGTTTCATGTCAGTATCAAAAGAACAGCTAGATGAAATTATAGCAGGTGTGCACAGCAGCGGTGTCCAAACGTTTTGGGTGTCACGTGAGAATGCATCCTTACTTACAGACGGAATTGGGAAGAGGGGAATCGTGGTGCCTTGGTGCGACCAATTGAGAGTTTTGTACCATCCTAGCACCATCCAAGGAAATATTGACAAGTTCATTCGGGACATTTCTCGAGGCACAAGGCAGTGATTTACTATACTTGAGGCTTGACAAACTGTCCAGATAAGGTACCCTTGTGATCTTCTTATCCAGAAGGTTATGTTTGCACTAGGAAACAGTTATTATTCGTTTTGTTCTTATTTTGGGATTCTTTTGTTTCTTGTGCTGCTTTCATTTACTGAGTGTGCTTATATATTACAGCCATATAATCATATATCTATCCTATTTACTGAGTAGTCTCGTTAAAGTGGCTTGGTGTTGTTCGCATTTGCCTCTGCTTCTATTGAGTTACCTGAGAATTTTCAAATATAATCCACATAAAAATCATTATGTGATTCACATTTTTCTTATATTTCTGCGTATATAAGGTATTAGTATGATACTTATAAGTCATTTCTTGAAAATACAATGTCATATTTCTCTATTATAAGAATATATGTAAGTCAAAATCGAACTTTAAAATACTGAATTAGTTTGATATGGTAATGATATACTCTCTCCGTTTCACAAAGAATGACCTAGTTTGACTTGGCACGAAGTTTAAAAAAATAAAGAAAACTTTTGAATCTTGTGATCCTAAACTAAAGTTATGTCAAATGTACAAAATTGTCCTTTAATCTTGTGGCCTTAAACATGTCACGTGGAAAGTTGAAATTAAAATGTTACCAAAAAGAAGAAAGAGGTCATTCTTTTTTAAACAGACTAAAAAGAAAAGGAAGTCATTTTTTTTTAAACGGAGGAGTAATATATTTTAAAAGTCAAAATTAAGAATCAAAGTCTTGCATACAGTACCATGTCAAGTATGGTCTATAGTCTATACCCACGTGTAACTTGTCAAGTGCTTGTGCAGCCATTAACATCAATACAATTCTTCATTACTTTTCTTATACTTTATTTATGACTTTTTCTTTTAATTTTGTTTATACTCCCTTCTCCTTCATTTGTACTTTATTTACTTTACATTTGATTTTAAATTTTCTCTTATATTTAGTGTAATCTCTTGTGACAAATTTTATTTTTTTTAAAAAAAGAATCAATATTCTCTTGTTTTCTTGAAAAAAGTTGACTGGCTAAGAAATCCCTCAAAGTAATTTATTTTTTCTAAGAAATTAAGAGTTTTTAATTATAACGTTTAAATAGTTGTGCACTTATACAGTTATAATATGCAATTTATAGTAACTTTAATTAAGTGAGTGAGCACCCACAAATCTAAAATCCTGAATCGGCTATTGTGGTCATAACCAAGAAAGAAAGCTTATACGTATATGGCTTAAGTCATCTACGACCTCTTAAAGTTGTCCGCATATTTCACTTAAACACCTCAACTAAGGTTAGTACCTATTGAACACCTAAATTATTCAAAACATGTACTCCCTCCATTTAAAAAAGAATGATCTAGTTTGACTTGGAACGAAGTTTAAGAAAAGAAAGAAGACTTTTAAATCATATGGTTCTAAATTAAAGTTATGTCAAATGTACCAAAATGCCCTTTAATCTTATGGGCTTAAACATGTCACGTGGAAAGTTAAAGTTAAAGTGTTACCAAAAAAGTAAAGGGGACATTATTTTTTAAACAGACTAAAAAGAAAATTGGGTCATTCTTTTTTAAAGGAGAGAGTATCTATTAAACACAAAATGTTGATATGGCAGAACAAGTGTTTTTCACTTTCCTTTGGATGCGTGAAAGTATTTTATTTTATTATTTTTTCCAAAAAAATTAACACATTTTTCTTCTATTGACACTTGGCATTGTAAATAACTTAGAAGAATTTTTTAATCCAAAAAAGAAAAAGCCCCCCACCCCACTCCCTCTCCCCCACTTCCAGTCTACTTCTATACTTCAATTAGGTTTTCAAATCAACTGCTTCTTGTGTCTAATTTTTTTAAAAAAATTAACTAATTAGATCTGCAAAAAGAAAGAAGAAATAAAATCTTTGGACATTGGAGTAGAAAGTTTAGCCGACGTTCGTCCAGCTCCATTTCCGGCCACCTCCAAACAAACATCACCACTCAAATTAAAATGTAAATCCATTTAATTTATAAATATCAGAGAATTCAATAAAATTAATTCGGGTCCTCTTGATTTCTCTTTTGCCGTCAATTTTGAAATGATTATCCGTTAACAAATTTTGCTTCTTCATCACTCTTGTCGGAGTCTCTCTCTATATCTTTCTCTCACATATTAGGTTTGGAATTATTATCTTTTTAAGTTGAATCGGTAAATTTTGGATAAGATGTTGAGTTTTGTGTTTGAAAAAAGAAATGTTGCAAGGAAGAAGATGAAGAAAAAAAAAGGGGGTGGGGTACTGTGGGGTTGGGTAGATATTATATTCAATTATTTTATATATACAAATAAATTTTATTTTTTTTCAATTTAAAAATTATTTGTCAATAGTTTCTTGGCCCACTTGGCATATGTGCTCTTTTCATTAATCATTTTGCTATGTCATCGAGAGTGTACCACACACATTTTACAATTTTTGCTGATTATGAAAAAGTGTCTAATAGGAACACGTTTTGAATAAATAAAGTGTTCCATAGCTAATAGTCCTAGTTGAGATGTATAAGTGAAATATGCGGATAACTTTAAGGAGTCGTAGGTGACTTAAGCTTAAGTATATTAGATTCATTATTAAACTACAAACTGTCGACGAGGACCACTTCCAAATATTTAGAAACACATGCATATGGAGAAAGCCTATTTTATTACACAAAATTAGTATTATTAAAAGCTTATGACAAAAACAACCAAAAAAATGTGAGTGCTTGAAAATTATTATACTCCATCGATTATCAATTTGGTGAACGTTATCAATCCTAAAACTCTAGCTTTCGTTTTTCCAATTCATAACAGCAAAAGGATCTGTAAATGGAAATTACCGACGTCGATCAAGCCCTATTTAGTTGCCACATATTGGCGATTCCATATCCAGGTAGAGGCCACATCAATCCATTAATGAATCTGTGCAAGCTCATAGCTGCAACGTCCACACCAAATCATCTACTACAAGTCTCTATTATTGTAACTGAAGAATGGTTCAGCTTTTTGAAATCAGAGCAAAAGCCAGATAATATCAAATTTCTAACAATCCCAAATGTAATTCCATCAGAAAAAGATCGGGGTAAAGATTTGTTGGGGTTCGTGGAAGCTGTGTATACTAAGATGGATGCTCCCATTAATAGTATACTTGACGGGATTTCAAAGCCCAGTGTGATTTTACTTGATTCGTACTTAACGTGGGCAGTCCGTATTGGGGAGAGGAGGAATATTCCGATGGCTTCATTTTGGCCCATGTCTCCCACGGTTTTCTCCATCCTTCATCACCATCAACTACTCCTAGCTAATGGACATTTTGAAGCCAATTTGACAGGTATACTTGTTTTTAAGTTGCTAGATTAGATAACTGTCATGTAATTGTTATGACTGGAAACATATTTCCTTTCTATTGGGCGTGGCCCCCTGAGCTAGAATTTTGAATTTATGAATTCTAAAAAATATAATAATTTATTAAGTTATATTAAAAGAATTTTGTACCATGCATATAGAGTATGAATTAAAATTATTGGCTTCTTAATTTCTTAATAAACAGAGCAAGGAGAAGAGCTCGTAAATTACATTCCCGGGATTAAACCAATTTGTGTAAAGGATTTGCCACCTGTGTTCTACAGCAAATACCGGGAGATGTTGCACTTGATTCTTGAAGCTATATCACTGTTGGTCAATAAAGCACAATACGCCTTGTTCACCACTATTGAACCATTGGAATCTCAAGTAATTGAGGCTCTACAAGCTGAAATTCCAGTCCCCATTTTCACAGTTGGTCCAACAATCCCTTACATGAATACCGAATTCAAGACTAACCAGCCTAGTCCCAACTACTTGTCATGGCTTGATGATCAACCTAAGGACTCTGTTCTATACATATCCCAAGGAAGTTTCTTGTCAGTATCAAATACACAGTTAGATGAAATTATAGCGAGCGTGCACAGCAGTGGTGTTCGTACATTTTGGGTGGGACGTGAAACTTCTTCCTTACTTACAGATGGAATTGGAAAGAGGGGACTCGTTGTGCCTTGGTGCGACCAATTGAGAGTTTTGTGCCATCCTAGTGTAGGTGGATTTTGGTCACATTGTGGATGGAATTCAACCAAGGAAGGTGCATTTGCTGGCATTCCATTTCTTACGTTCCCCATTGTGGCTGATCAATTTACCAACAGTAAACAAATAGTGGAGGACTGGAAGGTTGGGTGGAGGGTCAATAAGGAAAGTGAGAACCTGGTTAAGAGAGATGAAATTGCTCTACTTGTGCAGAGTTTTATGGACCTTGACAGCTACCACGGAAGAGAAATGAGGAAAAGAGCAATGGGAATACGAAAGATCTTTCAAGAGTCAATTGAAAGTGGAGCCATTCAAGGAAATATTAACAAGTTCATTCGGGATATTTCTCGAGGCCCAAGTCAATAATGTTTGGTTATAAAGAAGTTATGCAGATATAGTCTGTATGAACTAAATAAATATAAAAATTATTTCTGTAATATGTTTCACCTGGGAAGAGTATCCAAACTCTTTGTTGAATACTTAAAGTGGGAAGTGGACACAAACAAGCTGCACTTGGTGAGAGCTAGAAGATTTCTGCCCGCTGTTATTCACAGCATCCTGCCAATGTTTCGACATGCTGCTTTTGTGGAGAAAGAAACTAGCTAGTATCAACTAGGGTGTGCACTATTCGGATTAAATCGAATAACCAAATCAAATCAAATCGAATTTTTATTTGGATTGTTTTTTAGTTTTTCGGATTGGTTTTGGATTAATAAATTACTTTGTTTGGTTTTTTGGTTTGGTTTCGGGTTTTAAAAAATAAAAACCGAAAAATCCCAAATTATATATTTATATATATGTTTAGGTTTAGAATTAAGTTGGAGTTAACCACTTTTATCCCTTTTTGTTTATTGCCTTTCATGATGATTACGTTTATATTTTATGTTTGAATTACATCTATAATAGATATACTTATAAGTACCCGAGGTTTAAAGGAATAGATCCTCTCAGGATAGAACGATTCTATTCACCAGTGTATTGATACAAAAACAATATTTAATTGTGCAGAAGAAAAAAGTTCAGAATTTTCGTTGTTTTAAAATGAGAGGAAATCTCTCTATTTATAGACAACAAAGGGTAGTGTGAACAAATATTTATTGTGCCTTATCGAAAAGGTCACAACTCTTTGAAAAAGTTACAACTCTTCGAAAAGGGCACGACTCTTCATACAAGGCACAACTTTTCATAAAAGTCGCAACTCTTCATACCTGGCACAACTTTTCATAAAAGTCGCAACTCTTCATACAAGGCACAACTTTTCATAAAGTCGCAACTTTTCATAAAAATCACAACTTTTTATAAAAGTCGCAACTTTTCATAAAAATCACAATTTTTCACTAAAGTCACAATTTTTCATGAAAAGGGAAGGCTAGTTTTGTAAATAAATAAATTAAAAGGGAATTCTGGTTTGTGATTGCGTCACGTAGGTGGACCTAGGGTTCTCTTTTATATATATACTAGGTAAATTATCCGTGC
>JAJOOO010007446.1:0-16087 GCA_029582685.1 Solanum piurae
GAAAAAGAGTTAAATTGTAGTCATTTTTTATAAATATCATACTTATAGCTATTGAACTTTAATAATCCTATAAATATAGTCATTTTTGTAAGTTGCTCGAAAAATAATCATAAAAGTTATTAATATTAAATAGGAAAGTTATTATTATACACCTAATTGATTATGTACTAAATTGAATTTGTACAATTAATACAGTTTCCTTATTTAGTTCATTGTAATTAAAACTGTATCAGTGTATAAATAGAAAAAATAAAAACATATACAATAATATAGCTAGAAAAAGAGTTAAATTGTAGTCATTTTTTATAAATATCATACTTATAGCTATTGAACTTTAATAATCCTATAAATATAGTCATTTTTGTAAGTTGCTCGAAAAATAATCATAAAAGTTATTAATATTAAATAGGAAAGTTATTATTATACACCTAATTGATTATGTACTAAATTGAATTTGTACAATTAATACAGTTTCCTTATTTAGTTCATTGTAATTAAAACTGTATCAGTGTATAAATAGAAAAAATAAAAACATATACAATAATATAGCTAGAAAAAGAGTTAAATTGTAGTCATTTTTTATAAATATCATACTTATAGCTATTGAACTTTAATAATCCTATAAATATAGTCATTTTTGTAAGTTGCTCAAAGAAATACTTACAAAAATTTAGCCCAAAAGTAATCGAGTCTATATGTTAAATCCCTAAAAAAAAGATTTTTTGTCACGCTCTGAACCTATATCATGGACGTGGCCGACACTCGAAAATCATTATTGTCCTAAAGCGAATCTTTAGCCTGACTTACTGCTGAATAGAAAACTAAACACTTATGCATAAGCTTTAAAAGTGATAGATATTCACACCTCCGAACATGCTTTATGAAAGTGTAAAATATAAGTATGAATCATCATAATAATATTGTTTAAAACATCTGCAGATGAATATTTAATAGACTCGCTAACTTGCCTATGAAGTCTCTACTAACTAAGATAGGTGTCAGACACGACTACCTAAATAATAAACTGGAATGCATATTAAGTAATGAAATAAATAACTGAATTGGAGCCCCTCTGAAAGCAATGAGATCTCACCAAAAGTTGATGGAGAGGATCTCAACGAAGCGCCTGATGTCGCAATCCTAAGTATCTATATCTGCATCATTAAGAGATGCAGCGCCAAATGACGTCAGTACATGAACTATATGATATGTCAAATAGCTGAATGAAACACGGGTTAAGCTAAACATACATAATTGAAGAACAACTCATAGAAAGACTAAAAAAATGGATAACTCCAAAGTAAAGCATGCAATGTATTGAAAACAATAAAGTTTTACAACTTAGATATATAAAATAATATCAAATTCTACAATAGTATACATTACTTTTCTTGGGGGTTTCTCTAACCGACAATCATTACTATGAGCATCGTATGATACAAGATATTTTTCACATTGCTATAGCCATCCAATATTTTGTCAGGATAGAGGACGAACTTGCTAATGGATCTAATATCTAAGCCCTTACCAAGGGCTTTGTGAGGAGTCTTCTGAATCAACAACCCAATCATATGCTACGTTGGCTTCACAATAATGGAATTTGAATTATCTACCCCTTATTTAACTTGGTGCTCAATATTATTCTCAAAACAATGCAATAATGTTCAATAACGGTATGATGTCTCATTTTTAGGGAAAAGGTCCACTTTAAGGGAAACATATACTCCTTGTGTGGAGTTAATACTCTAAAATGTTTCTTTATAATCATACTAAACTTGTTTTAAAGGACTATAATTTATGGAAATTGACTTCACTTTCTCGAACTAAGGTATGCTCTCTTTAGAATTAACTATGTTTTTCTTTCTGAAAATAATGTACTTGAAGCAATTCTTGTTTTCTTGAAACCCATTCTGAAATACTATTTTAAGATTTGAAATTAACTCCCTCGGTCTCTTTTTATATGTCATCCCTTTATATAAATAGTTGGACCACAATATTTGTCATTTTATAAAATTCATGTATAAATTACCATATTTTTCCTATTATACCCTTAATAGAGAAGTTAATTAATCTTGAAAATGTATTTACTTTGACCAACCTAGAAAATCTACAAGTAATTAAATAAGGATAGAAGCGTAAAGTTACATCATTTCTTAATGCAAGTGCAAAGTAAAAGGTGACATATAAAAGGGACGGAGGGAGTACTTTACTCATGAAACTAATGCATAAGAAATCAATATGACAAGGTCTTCAATAACTCTTAACAAATAAAGGGTTCATGTGGTATATTAAGCATGAATCAATAGTCAAAGATCGTTAATATGAGAAGTAATAAATCCCTATAATAAAATCAAGAATTCAACATTAGGAATATAGAGTAAATTCAAAATTATGAAAGGAGAAGGAACAAGTACCCCTCTAGACTATGACCGAAATCTCAGAGACACACTTTAACTAAACTAAGGTCCTATTACCCCCCCCCTAAACTCATTTTATATATAATATTGTACACCTTTTGGCTTATGTGGCACACCCCGTGTATCCACGCAGTTGAGGCGCGTGGGATATATTACAAAAAAATAAGTTCAAGGGGGTAATAGGACCTTAGTTTAGTTAAGATGTGTCTCTGCGATTTGGGTCATAGTCTAGGGAGGTACTTCTACCTTTTCCCAATTATGAATCATACGGTAAAAATCCTAGCTTTGATCTTACTAATTGAAACTATAGATATAGGGTATGCGAAAGAACTTAATCTCTCACTATGATAGTCTTACATACCTTAAATGTTCTACAAATCTTGATGAAGAACCCTAACTTAAAGAAGAATGATCAAGAAACCTTTTCTTGAGATTCTTGAATTCTCTTCTTGAAAACTTTATGACCAAGAATTAAGATTTGTATCAATGATTCATAAATAGACGAAGAATTTTGACTTGAAAAGCTTGAATTCCATGAAAAAGGACTTACCTTGATGGAAAAGGATAAGATGGGGAGAGAAAATTGATTGAATAACGTTATCAATGACACTTAATCTAGTTCTAAGCGTCAACGATCGTTAGTCAGTATATAACCCAACTAAATGAGTTGGGGTCGAATCCTACAGGGAGTGGTATGTGTTTAAGATTCAAGAGTAAAGTACGAATATGCTGAAGTCAGTCATAGGAATAGACACTATCAAAGAAAAACATAATTCAAATTAAGGGGTTGACACAAGTGTCAAACAATAGGGGGGGTTTTAATTGTAAATTATCAACTACAACAACAACAAATAATACGAATTAACATATATTGAGACGGGTTCTTGGGATGTGATTTGATTATAGACTAATGTAGATAAATGGGTAATTGCAACTGTTAGAAAATAGATGTAAATTAGTGAATAGGCTAGACTATAGAGGAGGTAAACTTTCTCTCGAATAATTTACCCCGAATCAAGTCGGTTTCTCTCGAACACCAACAAGTAAGCAAATAAGAACAACATACGCCTTAGTTCATTCACTATTTTGAGCTGAATGTGTGGAAAAGGGTTTAGGATTCACTCTCTCGAGCTGAACCCATGACAACCCCATACCCACAAACCATCAATTCAGTAATCTTGGTTTTAAAACCCCTCTCTCAAGCAAGCCAAAAATACGACGGTAGAACTGCATTTGCAATTACAACTCTTTAAATTGAACCACAATTACTGATTGAAATCACTTCTAAACAGCATTTAAACTAACAATTAGCAATACACATAAGCTAAATCAACCATAATCACATAATCACACCCTAAGAATTGGGGTTTTAGCTAGACATCATAAAAAGATAGAAATCGTTACCAAATTGTGTTTCCATCAACCGGGTAAGATCAATTTCGTCTTTACAAAGGTCCAAATTGAAGAATCTCAAAGACCCTCTTCCAATTTCTCAAAAATGAAAAACTTCAATTTTTCAAAGCTAAGGAAAACTTGTCTTAAAACTCAGAGTTCAAACTGATTCCAAAAAAAATGGTAAAACTATGATAAAAAGCCCCCTAGATTAATGTTTGAAAATGTATTTATAGTCGCCAAAAATATGTTGCGAAGGTCCATTCGGCGCAGTAAGTCGGGCTCGCCGATCCGCCCTTTTGTCAGTTCCATCGCCTTTATGATTTGGCCTTCAGCATCCTCAAGTTCTATAACTTAGGGTGATCCAACACTGCATCGCGGAACCACTCGGCGACACGCCGACTGCTCCTTTCTCTCGCCAAATGGATTTTCTCCTTCAGGGCTTGGCACACTAGAACTTTAGGCGAGATGGTGGCCATTCGACGACTCACCAAAGGGACTCAGCGATCACCAGGCCTTCATTTCTTCCTTCTTTCAGCTCATTTTGTTCCTTTTTTGCAAATTAGTGTCCATGCTTTGTTCCTCAATCCAAATACCTGGAAATCAAGGATTTTACATCAGTTATTGGCACAAAATAAGCATTTGAGGACACTAAATCTATTCAAATAAAGCCCTAAATGAGTTCAAATCGTGGACTCATCAAAAATCGCTTCTAGGACTTGAAAGAATGATCAAAAGTGGAAAAAAAATGGACATAAATCAACTTAAATGATTTCACGTCGTTCAACGGGAGTTTCAACCGATGAAACACCTATCTAACATTGTTCAACGCCAGTGAAACTTATGCTTAAAACAAAAATCCATTAAATTTTTCCTCAACCAGCGTTTTGCCCTTCAAAATTGTTCATCACCAACGAAAAGCATGTTCAATACTGACATAACTAAAATGATCATAACTTTTTAGTCCAATTGATGCAAATTTGGTGGCGTTGAAAAAAAAAATTTATAGATATTTAATTTTATAGGTTATTAACCACCTACCTAATTCATTATATGTTGAAACATATGGTCTTTTGAAATTGACCCTTGCACAAACTAATGTGAAAAGTTTAGCCAGTAGGAAGACTTTGAACTCGACTTAGTGCTAGAGGAGCATGACTTAATTATTTAACATGGTGCTTGTAATTGATGGAGCAATAGGTTCGCTGATTCACTGAATTAGCTTCAATTTGTAGACTAATCAGTTAAGCACGACTTATTTAATTATTTAATATGGTGTTCGATTTGTTAATTGGCATCCTGTTAGTGAGCTGCTGCTATTTTAATCACCAAACTTCCTTTTTGTATTAGGTTCTTCAATCAAATAACATTATATAAGCTAGTTCAGAGGCTTAATAACAAACTTACTAGAATTAAGTTCCAAAATTTGAAGATGATAACTCAGTAAAAAGCAAAAAAGTTTTGACATAATATTCCTACAAGAAACAAAATTTGAAATGGAGGCACAAAGATTACATCCCGGTGAAAGCTTTTTTCCCGCCACCACCAGAACCAGCTGGAATCACCTTCAAGACATTGAACCTCACGGTTTTGGATAAAGGCCTGTGAAGCAGAAAACGTTATCACCTACAATAACAGCAAATAATGAAAAAAATACTACAGAAAAATCAAAATAAGATGGTGGTGTTAACCTGCACTGTCCAATAGTAACATGATCTCCCTCTTTCACACGGAAGCACGGTGATATGTGAGCTGGAATATTGGAGTGCCTCTTCTCATATCTGAAATAACTTGGGTGTTAAAACTAACAAAAGAAGAAGTGAGGCAGCCAACATAGTATAAGTGACACGCTCTTGCCTTTGATACTTCTTGACATAATGTAGGTAATTGCGTCGAACGATGATGGTTCTGTTCATCTTAGCACTGTGGCATGTACCAGCAAGGATACGACCTCGGATAGAAACATTGCCAGTGAATGGGCATTTCTTGTCAATGTACGTACCTATGTTTAAATAGACCAAACATAAGGTTAGACCACAGAACAAGGTGAAATTAAGGAAATCCATGAAATAATCAAAACAATCTGGTACAACATTATATAAAAGATGACTTGAAATCTGAGGAAATCTTTGTTCTTAAAGTCAATTCTCAACTATCCACATAAAGGTCACACAAATAGCTATTTAGGAAGTATCTTTTATTTACTAGTTTTACTTATATGTAAGTAAGTGCAGTCTCTTGGAATGCCCACATAAGAAATTTACCACGTGCTATTGATCTTAGTCTGGTCAGGTTGAAGTAGGAAACAAAAAGGAATAAATAAGTTAAAATCCAATCCCCTGCTTTCTCCTCCGAACTTATAGCACCACTTTGATTCAGCACTTCTTTGATATATTAAGGTCATCCACATCATAACCATTTACTATTGAGATCCATACCTACCACCAAATGACAGTAAGGAGAAGGTTTTTATTCACAGTATCATATCCTATGTAAGCTCCATAAATGTTAACAGATGCTAGCAAGGTGAACGTCTTTATTCTATTTGACAATTGGAACAAAAAGTCCTAGTAAAAAAGTTTCAACTTGGCCTGTTATCACAGAATACTACTTCTGTCAAAGGTTAAATAGTTGGAGAACCAATATCCAGTTTATGTGAAGCAAAGGCTGAATCAATAGCTTCAAGCCTTCAAGAGAAGAAGCTATGGAGAAGAACAAAGTTGCTTCAATCCTAAATGCTTTTGGTTTTACCAGAAATTCCGTAGAAGATTCAAAAGAAAATCAAGAGAAGGCCACATGACTGGTTAAACACATGGATAACTTGCACCCCACGTCGTCTTAATAACCCGAGTCCCAGCTAATAATAAATTGTAGAAACAAAAATACAGTGCAGTGTTTTGGAGAGCGAGAAGCAGAAAAAACACCAAGTGCTTGCTTCACCGAAGAGTGAAGCAAAACACACTTTTTTCTTCTAAACCATTATTTAGTACAAAAAATATTATATATGCATATATAAATAACCAAGAACTCAATAGAAATAAGATATTAAGCAAATTTTTCAATTCTTAAATTAAAAAGTAAATAAAAGACAGTCAATAATCCTCACTATCATAACATATAAAGCAAATGCAAACAGCAAAACCAAACAAGTAAAAAAAAAAGGATCATAACAGGGGGAAAAACCCTAGAAGTAGTCATTGAAAGCCTGAAAGAGAATCCAGAGAAGAAGAAGAAAAGAGAGGAAGAACTTATCATTTGAGTCGCAGCAACAAATGTTGAGATGTTTGAGTCATAGAAGAAGAAGAGGGAAATGTTTGAGTCGCACCAGACAAATGTGTTACACAGAAGTTAAAAAAAAAAACTAAGCGCGCTTTTTGTCGCCTTTACTTTTTTTGATGAAGTAATTAGTGCTATTGCAGGCATCAAGTAGATGCATAATAGTTACAAAAGCTTAGTAGCAAAAGGTCAGCTCTCCTTTACATTGTTAATTAAGAGCCAGGGAGCTGACAAAGTTCATAAATGAATCAAAGGAATCTAGAGGGGATAAATAAACTCAAGTAAAGCATCTTGTCGCCTTTACTTTAAGCGCGCTTCTCGCTTCGCCTACTGAAGCGCTCACTTTTTTAGCAGCGACTGGCTTCAGAGCATAAAAGCGCAGTGCTTGCGCCTTGTTTCATGCACACTTTTTGTTGCTTTTCAAAAAACTGATATAGTGTTTCCCCTTATGTACTCAAATTGCATCAAACCATATTTCATGCATTTCAGACACATAGCAAATAGCTTCATAATAGAAAGATTTACCATATGACAACTACAATGGAAAAACTATAACTTAAAAGAAAGATTTACAAAGTGCCCACATTGCAAAAACTTTGAACTTGTTACTAGAAAGATTTATCAAATGCCAACTAAGTTGCAGAAACATAATACAAGTGACTTTTTGGCCATTTAGAGCAAGTAGGCCCATTACTTAAGGCATGAATGATTTGCACCTCAACCTTAATTCTAAACTAGTTGGTACTGAATACATCAAGACAATATAGAAAGAAAAGAACCGAAAGTGGAAATCGGAAACTTACAGACTTTATGTTGGGCTCCATTCAGACAATAATAACAGATTCTCTGGCCAGAAAGTAAATCACAGGTTGAGATCCTAACTCAATCTAAATTCACACGTCTAAGTCAGAAGTAGTTCTTAAGGCCTTTAGTACGAAACAATTTGCGCATCAACCTTAATCCTAACTAGTTGGCACTGAATATAGAAAGAAAAGAACCGAAAGTGGAAATCGAAAACTAGTCTTATTCTTATAGACTTTATGTTGGGCTCCATTCAGACCATAATAACATATTCTCCGGCCAGAGCATAAATCACATGTTGAGATCCTAACTCAATCTAAATTCGCAATGTCCAAGTCAGAAGTAGTTCTTAAGGCCTTTAGTACGAAATAGCTTCATCAGGACTATATTATCCCATAGCTATGGAGGTGAACATGGGCTATCGTAGTTGCTCCTCTGTGACTTTCGACTGAGCCGGGAGGAAGACTGATAATTCGTCGACTAGATATATCTAATATGGCATTTGGCGTTCCACCAACAAAATTGCTGTTTAGACTGACAGACTACTATATTCACTATGCGCTCATATTTAAAATATAAATCAACAATGCAGAAACCAAATGAACTACAGTAATTGAGCAAATAAATACGAACCTTCAGTAGCCTCACGAGGAGTCTTGAATCCTAAGCCGATACTCTTGAAGTATCGATTGCCTCCCTTTCCTGGCCTCTTTCCCTTTCCGGTCTTCTTAGAGCTGCCGAAATCGATCAGATAAACGCAAATCTTAGGCTAAAACCCCTCCTAAGTTACGGAATTTAACATATTGCTCAGAATACTCACCTTAGAAACACACCTGGCTGCTTCAAAAACGCCTTCTCCGTCTGCTCCGCCATGATTGAAAGGAAGATCAACGGAAGGCGGGAGAGATGCTCGTATAAAAAACCCTAATTTGCCGTGGAGAATGAGGGATTGGTGGGCTTAAAAAAACTTATTCTACTTTACATACTATGGACTGGATTTGCAAAAAAAATGGGCCAATTTATAGATGGGCCCAAAATCTAACTAACTAAAATTGTAAAAAAATTGAGATTCGGACATTGTTATTTAATTTTTCATAGGTAATTATGATACACGGAATTCAGATAAAAATATATTTACTATAGTTATATGTATTGCAACTTCAATCATATGAAATTTTAGTTATCACATAATGTGAAGTTAATCCGAAACGAATAAATTTGTTATTTTGTGTGACCTACAAATACGTCTTAAATGGTGATTGTAAAATTGAATATTTTTGCACGTCAAAGACTAAAATTTTCACCTTATTATGTTCACACTTTCGAGCTTCAATGATGTGTCATGAATAATTTTATACTAGTATGACTGCGATCAAATCTTTCTGTAACAATCATTCGATCATTTTAATCCATTAAAACAATTTATTGTTGTACATTTATAATTACATTTGACATTTGAATTTTAGCATTCATCTTTTTAATATTATAATAGAAAAATAAATAAATTTAAGACATGAAAAGTACTTATTCGATGTTTAGATTTCATATTGCATAAATTATATTAAGGAAAAAGGGTCAAAAATACCCCTCAACTTTGTTTTATTAATTGACTATATCTCTATCATTAAAATAAAGTTATTCATACCCTCGCTGTCACTAATTTCACCATTTCTACCCTTCAATTGATGGAAAATCCTAAATTAACTCAAATTAGCCTGAACTTTTTTAAAAAAAAAAGACCAATTCCCCATTTTAAATCCAATGCCCCATAGTATAACCCGTATAACCCATTTCCTTTTTACCCATTCTTTCAATTTTTTCATATAACCCATTCCCCTTTATACCCATTAACTTCTCCTCGATTGTTCTTCATTTTCCTTACCCATTTAATATGAATGATTGGATTAAGCAACACCCTGGTGGGGATATCCCTTTACTTAATCTTGTTGGACAAGAAGCAACTGATCCATTCATTACTTTTCACCCATGTATTGCTTGGAAACATCTTGATAATTTATTTACTGGTTATTTAGAAGATTATCACGTTTCTGAGGTATCAAGGGGTTATAGAAAGCTTTGTGTTGACTTTGCTAAAGCTAGATTGTTTGAGAAAAAGGGTCATGGGGTTATGTATTCATTATGTTTTATTGACTTTCTATGGAGTAATTTTTAGTGATAGTTTGTTGATTCATATGCTTTCTGGAGCATTATTGAGGTTAACTTGGATGTAGATTTCTTATTTGGGTCATGATTCTGGTCATTACTTGATTATGACAAATAAGCGATTCAATAAAATGATACAAATTATGTCAAGGAATTGTCTTACTGGGATTAGTATTTCTTGGTGGAAATGGACCCACAGTGCTCGACTTGTAATAGCTTGGATTATGATCTTGATCTTCAACACTTACCAGTTTTTTCAGTATCTTCAAGTTTGTTTAAGTCATTGACTTCTACCTTCTATGGAAGAGAGTTAACGTTCGATTCCCTGCCGAAATTCTTTGTCATCTATCAACATTTTACATTTTATCCAATTATTTGTGTTTTCAGGGTGAATTTGTTTGTAGAAACGTTGTTGTTGTTGTTCTCTATAAGGAAAGTGCCTGATAGACTTTTGAACATTTTGGGAAATGAAGAATAATCGAGGGGAAGTTGATGGGTAAAGGGGAACGAGTTATATGGAAAATTTGAAAGAATGGGTAAGAGGGGAATGAGTTATACGGATTATACTATGGGGTATTGGGTTTAAAACAGGGAATGAGTTTTTTTTTTTAAAAATCGGATTAATTTGAGTCAATTTGGGGATTTCCATCAATTGAGGGGGTATAAATAGTGAAATTAGTGACGGCGAGGGTATGAATAACTTTGTTTTAACGGTAGGGATATAATCAGCTAATAAAACAAAGTTGAGGGATATTTTTTATCCTTTTTCCTTATATTAATCAATAATTTTCTCACATAAATATTTTAATTTTACACCCTTTTTATCTAAATAAAATATAGATATACCCAAATCATTCTATAATGAAAGTATACTTGATGTATTATGCTTTATCAAAATCAATATATTAAACATTCAAATATTTGATCAATTATTAGTCATGTTAGAAATTATGTCCTCTTTTTTAATGTGGCTTTATGATACAAGATAATGTTATAGAGGCATATGATTGTTGTAGAGGAGCAATTCTACAAAGTATATATTGAATGATGTTACTAATTATAGGTAAAAAAAGTTGTCATAAAAAAAAAAACTAATATAAAGAAGTGATTTCCAATAAAATTTGATTATTATAAATAATAACGATTATATAAAAGTATAACTATATATGTGTGTACCTAATATAAAGAAGTGATTTCAAATAAAATTCGATTATTATAAATAATGACGATTATATAAAAGTATAACTCTGTGTGTGTGCGTGCGTGAGTGTATGTGAAATAAAGATATACAAGATAGAAGCAAAAACATAATTACTACTCTTTCTTTCCTTTTCTTTGTTATTTTAGTTTAATATTTTCCTTTCATTTATAACACGTTATCAGCACAAAGTTCTAACCACATTTTGATCTCTTACTCCAAAGATTTTTTTTATTTTATTTCTTCACTAAGAAAAAAAAGATATCATCATTGAGTAGTTTATAAGTTTATCGATCTGGGTGATTAAAAGTAATATGTTTGATATAATCTCATATTGATTTCATTCTCTTATATTCTTCACTAAAATTCATTTGTTCTTGGTTTTTTTGGATAAATTTGTATTTATTTCAAAATGGCTATTTTCTTGAGGTGAGATGAAATTATTGGACTAATTGAATCATTACTAGTAAGTTCTTTAACATGATATTTGAAGTTGAAAAGGCCAATAATATATAATAGGAATTTAAAGAATTTAATCAAGGTGTTGTGTTGTATTTATACAAACACATTTTGTAAGATGAGAGTCAAGGTAAGTCAAGTTTGGATTTGATTTTTGCTATGAGGTTACTTTCTTTAGAACCACATAGAGGATTTGATTTTTATCATCAATATATTTATATTGTCGATAATTAATAGATGTCTCACATAAGATTCATATTGAATCACGTACTTATCAATAAATTGGTGGAAATACTTCTTAATTTACAAGGAAAATGATATTATTGTTCAATTCTTATGTCTTATTGAGATCTGATTGCATATTCTCCATTTTTGAAAATCTCATATTATTTTTCCTTATAAAGGTTATGTGGGCCATTGAAGAAAAATTGCAATTATTAAAACAACTCCACTCCCTCCTTGTAAAGGAGTTGTACGACTGTGAAAAAGACAAGGGGAAAACTATAACTTGAAAATAATTTGTCTTAGTATTATTTTCATTAGAATATGAAGAAATCATTTTAAGCCTCTTGTTTTGACTTTTACATCAATTTTTTTTCTATATGAATGACTTATTGTAGTACATGTATTATATAAAGATTGAATACATTAATTTATTTTACCCCAACAATTGTAGGTTTTGATTTGTAATTCTAACAATTTTGTTTCAGAAGAGAATTGAAGTACAAAGAAGCAAACTTACTTTGTTTCTATAATTAAGTGAACATAATATTTTTTTTAAAGGATTATGGGTGAGTCATGTTACACCTTGGCTTATTACCTCATTTGTTAAGGATAAAATGATGAATTCAAGTTTCATCAAATTAAGAGGGTAAGATGTTGGATTTAAGTCCTAATGCACCATAGTGATGACATAAAGATGACTGAGCAAATAATGTGCTCTTGATGAAAATTATGAAACTCATGATTTTGCTCCATTCTCAAAAATAAATGTGGTAGCAGTACATGATAAGTCTAAAAGATGACTATTGAGATTGTATAATGAATGTGGGTGTGACAAAAGACAAAAGAATAATAGTCATCATTGTGGTAAAAATGAAGAACACTTTAATTTTTTCAAATAGTCCTTCAAAATATGAAGGTAATTTTTGTCATCAAAATGATAGGAAAGGTCATTAGAAACCTATTTGTTATGAGACCTAGTAATTTGATAAGTTTATAAATCCTCCATCAAAGAAAAGGATGAAAAAGTGGTGATACGCTTGACTTCCAAAAGTGATGTTGAGGTATGTCATATCATGAATATGATAAATTTCAAAGCATGACAATGAACTTCTAATAAAGGAATAATTATGAAGCATGTATATATGATTATGGTCAATTCCTTGAAGAGAATGTGACTTGTGGTAAGTATCATGAAAAGTGGACCATTCTTGAATGTGTTAAGAGATGATGAAAATTATAAATAAGGACACACTCATGTATGATTTAATAAATATCACAACTCACCCCTATGGGAGGTTAGAGAGAAATAAAGAAATTTTATGTTGGTATAAATGGTCATTGGTCAAGTACTTTTAGTACATCACAAATATTGTGATACATTTTATTATGAACTATCAAAATGGCAAACAAAGGAATAATTCTTGACCACAAAATTTGTCATTGATTATGTATCTCTGTAAGTTAAAAATATTTTGTCATGTATTAAATAAAAGGGCGAAGATACTAATGACAAAAGTAAATCAAGTAACAAGTTTTGCTTGTAATGATTTGACCATGACAATAATGATATAAATTTCTCCTTGAAAGAGATGTTCACCACACAAACAATGTTAGGAAATCTATGGCATAAATGTTATGAAAACTTTTCCCTTGGGGGCATACAAGTTTTTGGCAAAAGTTCTGACATTATTGGAGATATTTTACCCTATGGTTGATACAATGAGGTTTGTTTTGATCTGGCAACATATGAGAAACTTGAATGCATATAATGAATAATTGTCATTTCTAGCTAGACAATGAAGGTTATATAAAAATCATCAAAGCATTCAATGTGTCTGAAGCATAGAAAAGTTTGAAAGAAACTTTTTCAATAAAGCTTTAAGAATCTTTACGTGGATTGAAATAATCAAGGGAGAAAGGGTATAAAAAATGACCTTATTGTCCTTGCATTTTTATAAAAAGGTCAGGATCTGAATTTGTTATAATAGTTGTGTATTTTGATGACTTGAACAACTTTAGCACTCTTAAAGAGATTTCAATAGTTGTTGAGTGTTTGAAAAGAAAATAAAAAATGAAAAGATCTTGTTAAGACAAAATTTTGTCTTGACCTACAGATAGAAAATTTGACAAATGAAATATTTGTCCATCAATCTACATACATAGATTATTTTTTTTCATGAATAAATCACATTCATTGAGTACCCCAAAGATTATGAGATTACTTGACATAAATAAAGATCCATTTCAATATCAAGAGAAGGATTAAGAGTTTCTTAGTGATGAAACTCCATATATCAGTCAATTGGGACATTAATGAACCTTGTTATGTATGATTAAATATTTGCAGTGAGTTTATTGACAAGATTCCGTCCCCCCCATGAGAAGACGTTGAAATGACATCAAGAACATATATGAAGTTATCCTACAATACAACCAATTGCAAATGAAAGTGTCCACGAGATGTTGGTTGTTATGAACAAGTTGAATGAGAAATTTACTTGCAACAACAAGGTCACGAATAGATAATTTTCAAGAATGTATTCGGGTAAGCTCAAAGCCTCATCATATCCATAAAATCAAAAAATGATATATCAGAATGAGTACAAGGATGCAACATCTTTGTGAATGTGATTTGATCTCAAAGACACTATCAATACCAACATTTGAGAAGATGGTATAAAGATTAGATGACATCATCACAAGAAATTAAGTGATGTTTCAATTAGGGGGAGTATAATACGTTGCACTTTTTCGTCTTGACCGATATTTTGTCCCACTGGGTTTTCCTGACAAGATTTTTAATGAGGCAACACATAATGTGTATTAAAAGATATGTGTACTCTTTTTTCTTCACTGATATTTTTTCTAGTAAAGTTTTAACGAGGCACATTATCTATGGACATCCAAGGGAGTGTTATAAATCCATTGAACTAAGTGGATTGTCTATTGAGTTTATCCATAAGCTTAAACTTTTCATGTATGTGTATTCCCTAGGTGATATGAACCTTTTTGGGACAACAATGTATCTACTAATATGGAATTCAACAAGGTGACCTTTGGATTAATTTCTCAACCTATAAATAGAGATATCATTCACCATTGTAAGACATAGTAGAATAGAAAGTCTTCTCCTTCATCTAATTCTCTTGTCTTCTTCTCTTTATACATATATTACTTTGAGCTTGATTTATAACAAATTTAGAATTATTTTTTCATTTTAAAAATAAATAAATTATATAAGGAGTGTAGGAAAGGAAAAATAGAAGATGACAAGATAGGAAATCGAGGAGGAAAAAAAGTAGAACAAAAAATATGCAAAATAAACTTGGTGAATGAAAAAAAAATTAAAACAAAAATTATGCAAAATATAAATTGTTGAATGAGAGAACAAAATAAACTGCGCCGTCTGTGGGGATCGAACCCACGACCACGTGGTTAAAAGCCACGCGCTCTACCACTGAGCTAAGACGGCTTCTTGTTTATATTTTACACATGGATTAATTATTAACATCCAAACTTAATCAAAACACAAGTAAATAGTTTGCTATCATCCCTTACCATTTGAGAGTAGAAGAGAATGATTCTTTCCAAAAAAAATTGTGTTATCTTTCATATTTCTTACCTACAAAAAAAATTCTTATAATGAAAACCTAAAGTTTAAAATAGATTTATAAATAACTATAAATTTCACTTGACCGGTAGATGTAGTTGTTAAGACAAACAATTAGTAATGATTGAAAATAATGTCAATCAATATAAAATTGATTCCATGTTTTATTAGGAAAATATAATTAGTCTGGTTTAGAGTCGCCACTTAATTTTTAAGAAAAATCAAGAAAACTATTCATTTCCACAAGACTAAAACAGGAATCTAGTGAATTGTAAAGGGGTTCGAAGTTCTTATTAACATTCTAGGAAGGTTTTAAAGGCACCTAGAATATCCATGTCACACCCCAAACTCAAGGGGCGCAACTGGCTCCTAAAGCCAAAACTCAGGCCCGAGCTGACCCTGCTGAACCATTTTCTACTAGCGCATGGCAGCCACACGCAATCAAGAAATCAAACAAGTATATCTCGGCTTAAAATTAAGCCATCGGCCGGCAAGGCCCCTGCCAACTGATCTATAAAAGAAACAACTACTCCCAGGAGATCATAT
>JAJOOO010007449.1:0-13259 GCA_029582685.1 Solanum piurae
GAAGAAACTTTGTGCAGAAGAAGAAGAAGAAAATCAGAAAATTTCGTAAGGAAAGATTCTGAAGAATGAATGTATTTATAGGCAAGAGGAACTGGTTCCGAAAGGTTGCAATCCTTTCAGAATCCACACGACCATTCATGAAAGTTTGCAACCTTTCAAACGGTCATGGCTGTTTTTGAAAGTTGCACCCTTTCAGAACAGTCACTTCCAACGACGGGAAATTTAAATAAAACAGGAAAGAATTTAAATAAAACGGGTCGCGCGCGGATCCGAGTCGGGTCGGTTAATTAACGTTTTGGCTATTTAATTTAATTAATTTAAATAAATAATTAAAATAAACTTTGTCCAAAAAATAATCTCTCGATCATTTTCCAAAGCCAAAGCCGAGCCGAGCGACGATGACGACGGTGCGAGGGGGGTCCCTCTTTCCAACCCTTTTAACAATTAATAGGAGTGTTTCTACATTTAAACTCTTCTATTTTTCTTTCCTCCACCGATGAGGGAGAAATGCCTTTTCACTAAAGCATAAGAAGACTTTTCAAGTTCCCAACTTTGACTTTTCCTCTTTTTCCATCTTCCCTCCATTTCCCATTAACTCTTGCTACATACCCAACAATTATATCAAAGGCTATTGTATTCAATTCAATGCAAACCAATTGTATCCAAGTATATTAACGAATACAGTTTGTATAATTGTATCAATAAATATAATTGTATCGTTGTTATAATTCATAACAAATTGCATTTCATATGTTGCCTAGCTTGTGTATTGTGTTTATGTGTTATCATGTGTGTTTGTGTTATCATGTATATTTGTATCGTTGATTGTTACCATTTGTATTTATATTGCAGAGAGAGAGAGAGAGGAAGAGGCGAGGGAGAGAGAGAGAAGTGAGCAACAGAGGGCGAAGAGAGAGGTGAGTGAGAGTCCATAGAGATAGGAGAGAGGCGAGGGAGGGAGAGAGAAATTTTCTATAAAATCCTAACTATTGTTATGAATCATAATTTTTTAAAATTATAGTTGTGTATAGTAAATACATATCACATATTTATTTTATTATGTATTTTTTCCTTAAATATATTTGAGTGAAGTTTGGTATCTACTAAATTAGATTAGACTAGACAATTTTATAATTGGGGGATCAATTTGTAACTTATCGAAATTCTACTAGTTTATGAGCTAATTAATTAAATTCACGCTAGTTCGTAATATTACAAATCTCACTAGATTTTGAACTTTGGATATATGTATTTGGTGCGTCAAGATCTGTATAGATACATATATCTCATATACATAGTATCAAAATTAGATATAATTTACTCTAAATACGTTGTATTCAGATGGATTCTCATGTATTTGACTCTCTCGCTCACCTCTCTCCTATCTCGCTCGCCACTCTCCTCTCTCGCTCGCTTATCTCCTATCTCGCTCTCCACTCTACTTGTATCTGGTAACCCAAATATATGTATCTAGTGTGATTTACATGTATTTGAGAATGATTTGCATCTATCTAGTAACTCATATACATGTATGTACTGTGATTCGATGATACACATGTATATGGGGATCTCATTCGCCTCTTTCCCTATTTTAGTATGTTTGGTAACAAAAGTATATGTATCTAGGTGTATCTGACTTGAAATGTGATATAAATTTATTAACTAGTGAGATAATATGTAACTATTCAAATATAAGAAGAAATTAGTAAATATAATAGGGATATTTGTCTAATTAGATAGTTCTTCCTTGAATATATTAATCCAAACTAGTCCATTTAATGCTTGGGTTAATTTGGGTCGTCTGCATGACTCAAGAAGTGAAAGCTGATGTGTTAGTCTCCATGCTGATATTATTCACATATTAGTCATATAATGATTGCTTGACCTATAAACTTTCAAGTGGAATAAGCCCAATACTTGAGTGAGATCCAATTGCTATAGAACTAAACTTTTGGGGTCATTTGCATTTTTGGCCCATCTAAATATAATCAGGTTAAGTTTGTGATCATTCATGGGACCAAAGGAGAAAGGAAAGCTTTTAACTTATAATTCATAATCAATAATGCTGATCAGTCTTCTCATTCGAGCAAACAGTATGTTTGTTTGGTCAAATGATAAATTAAATAAAGTTAATTATTCTTAATTGTGTTATTAATTAACTTGATTATAGAGGAAAATGCAGGTATAATTAGGAGCCTTAAGATGCTTTATTAGTCAATGGTTACACAAAAAGCTAACTAATCACAAAGGTGAGAAACGATTTTCCCTGTGGTGGGCGTCAACAACATGTGTTGTGTAGGTCAAAAACCCTACAAAAATTAGTCATAATTCATTATCCCTCTTAGAAGCATAATCATGTTTATCTTTAATTAAGTACCTATCAAACTCAAATTTACTCATCATCATTACTATTTACAAACTACATTACTTACACATTTTTAGTTTACTTAACTAATGTGTTCATGATCATGAATCATAATTATAATTCAACTACGTTGATCTCCTCCTTTACCTCCCCTTTTTCTTATGGCCTTTGAAACATCAAAGAAACAACAAATTCACACAAGTAATTAAGATTACTTGTATTAATTAGTATCAATTTTCTCATTATTGAATGATATGCAGTCATGTTTTCAGTAATTTTGAATTTGTTGGAACTTAATTTGGAGGAGGATATGTATAGATGTCTCAATGCGTGAGAGGTTGATTATGGATGATTTTAAGAGGGGTACGGGTGTAGGTCAAAGAAGTATTGGGGAAATCGAGTTGAATAGACTGGACATGACATAATCTTAGCTTATCGAGGACATGACACAATTTTAACTTACTGAGGAGATGACCATAGATAGAAAGATTGGAGGATACAGATTAAGGTAGAAAGTGGAGTAGCAGGTATTGAGTAGAGCAAGCATTATCTTGCTTATCTTTATATGCTAGTGGCCGTGGCATTGCTCTCAATTTCTTGTCCTTCGATTTTTGTTACTATTTGTTATTTTTTGTACTTCAATTATTGTATTATTTTATTGTAATTACTCGAGAATGATTTATCATGCTTTTCATAGTATGTTTTCATGATTTTTTCATTAATTTCTATTTTGCTCTGAACTATTTCTTTTTTTTTTGGTAGAGGACGTACCAAAAACAAAACCTTTACCTCCGAGGTAAGGATAAGAACTTGAAGGAAAAACATTTGACATTAAAAGAAACAATTAAAACAAGAAAGAAAGAAAAAACTAACATAATTTTATTAAGATCGTAACAACTTAAAACAATATCAAAGCAGGTAATGATGCTTCTAACAAGAACTAACATAATTTTATTAAATTTTTTTAGTTCAATTTGGTAATTAAAAAAAAGGAAAAAATAAATATCGAAGACTCTTTTTAGCTCTACACCATATTATGCATGATCTAGTGTTATAAAGTAGTAGTTAACAGCCCCTTTTAAAAATAGGGTCCATTTAATGGACTTAATAATTACAATATATATTTGAAGATAATGGGATCAAACTAACCATGAGGACCCCATATTCAAATAGTTGATGTTGATTAAGTTCAAAGATAGAACAACTAATGTCATTTCCACTTTCAATTTTTTTTCCTCACATTAGGGATAAAACATTTTCTAACAAAAACGACTCCGTATCTATTTCCATTTTCAATTTCAACACAGCTCAAAAGATAATCAATATATTATTTTAAAGCACCATTTAGCCTTCTTGTAACATATGTATCAGCCGATAATATATTAAGTATATCTATTCTAAAAAATATTACTATGAATATCTAATTTTATGAAAAAAATCACGAATTCACGTGACCCAATATTTTACCCTAGATAAGTTTTCCCCTGTGAATGATAAGACGTATGATTATAATTCATGTTAATTAAATTGGGTTATCCATGCAGATGCAGGTGTGACTAACCCGATTTGTAATTTTTATAAGAAGCAGATTAATCTTTTGTTGTTGTTGTTGAGAAGAAGGTGTTAATTTGAGGGATATTCTTCAAACAAAAAATCAAGTTGAAAGTAATTTTGGACTACTTGGTAGATAGGGTTATAAGTTATTTGTTAACCATTTATCTATAAGTTAACTATATTGTTTACCCTTTGTCGTATATGATATTAATTCGTGGAACGAAACCCTCTTTCTTAGTGAAACAAACTAGGACTTGGTGATAGTTTCTTGATATATCAAGAAAAGATAATTATTTTTTTAAAAGTTAATTATAAATATATGAATACAATAGTATACGATAAGAAAAGAGTCAAAGATATCACCAGATATTACTAATTTCAAACAAACAAATTGAAATGGGATGAAACATGGAACAAATTACAGATCACTGCAGACACCTAATGTGGCCAATAAGAAATAGAGATACCAATATTGTTGCTTCACGGATTACTTGTACGTGTAACTTATAAAATTTTCACTAGTTTAAGAGTTTATTATTTAGATTTACGTTAGTTCGCAGTATTATGAATTTGACTAGATTTTGGTGCATTCAGATGCATATATCTCGGGATATAAGAAGCAAAATTATGTATTATTTATTCTAGATACACTGTGTTAAAATGGATTCGCATGTATATGAGATGCATAGACAAATCTCGCTTCTCCCTTCCATCTAGTTCGCCACTCTCTATCTTGCTCACGTATCTGGTATCTCAAATACATGTGAATTACACCATATATACATTTCTAGTATGTATCTAGTGATTTTCATGTATTTAAAATACATAAACAAATCTCGCTCGTCTCTCTCCTATTCTAACTCGCCTCCCTCCATATATTAGTGTTTGTAGTAGCAAAAAATATGTATCTAGGCATATCTGACTTAAAATCTGATATGAAATTATTAATTAGTGAAATAAAATGTAATTATTTCAAACTATAAGGAGAATTAATAAATATGATAGGAATAATTGTGTAGTTAGGTAGTTTATACTTACTTCATTTGTCCAGACAAAATTTTAATTATAATAAGAATTAAACATTGCAGAATTAGGAGTACTTCCAGTTTTAAATTTTTGTGATCAACTGTGGGTGCTCTTCAATTTTGAAAATAAACATTCGTATGAGTTAATTAAGAATATCTAGTCCTCCCCATTACAGAGACGGATTCAGAGTGTATTCGACTTGTTCAACTGAATTTATTGCTTTTTAACTTTAACCATCGTATATATTCTAGACGTTTGAACAAATTAAACAGAATTCATAGTTTAGTTAAATTTTCTGTTCAATTTTTTGGAGATATCTAGTTTTTCTTTGTACTGTTCTGTTATATGTATTATTAAATGTTGGATGCATGCATTATATTTATTTTGATCAGATATAACCCAAAATTGTGTAGACAATATAATATATGATGCAGAACATTATTATTATCTGCATGTCAGTAAACTTTAAAAAAAAAGGCAAAAAGGTTTGTCCGCACAATTTTAGTAGGTTCGTTATCGACTGCAATATATTTTTGGCACTCTTGGGATAGAAATACTAGTGAACTTAATTTTACTATCTTTTTTACCCCTTCGTAGTATCTTTCATCGATCTTTTCTTGATTCTCTTGGTGATTCAAATTCAAGATCTTAAGATTGAAATTTTGAGTAGGGCTGGGCATAAAATGTCGAATTATCGAATTGAACCAAAATATTTGGTTATTTGGTATTTGATAATTCGGTATTTGGTATTCGGACGTAAAATTTTAGAATTATGGTATTCGGGTTTGGATTGGGTATGAGACATTAGTATCATTTGGTATTCGATATTTTCCAAATACCAAATTATTTACTTAATGAAGGTCATATAACAATGTATCCATTACTCATGAGTACAAGTCCAAAGAGAAAGTTAAAGAATAAGCATGAATAATCCAAATACATGTTTTTTAGTTGTATCAATTTGCTTTTCTTAATGTCTTCTTACTCGTTGATCTTCTATTATATCGTGCGTTCACATAAAAAATAAAAATAGAAATGATTGGAGAAATAGTATTAACTTTGTAATACAATTGACTATAACTTCAATACGGTATTACCGAATACCGTATCAAACCGAAGTTTAATTTACCGTTTCCCGAATTACCAAATCGAAATTTAAAAATTTAATATTTAGTATCTACTTTTAACTATCAATTACCAAATCCGAAATTTGAGAAACCCGAACCAAATACCAAATGCCCACCCATAGTTAATTCTGAGGACCACATAGTTAAATTTGGCCGGTAAGTATGCAAAGTTTAGCTGGTCATCTATAATTAGAAACCAATCAGTCATGTTGGAGGGTAATTAATTAACTGAAAAATGATTTATTAAGATCTTTTGATCTATAAAAGAAAATGAAGGACAAATCTATTTTTAAGCCAAGCGATAAACTTGGTAAGTACGTGATTGAAATTAGCTGTTGAGCAATCAATTCACAACGACCCATTGTAGAGAAATTTACCAAGAAAAGACCCCAATGACATGAATCATAAAATAGTAATCCACTATTGAAAAGAAAAGAAAAAGAAATGAGTGCTGAATGGTCAAAGTTATAAATGCCACCAACAATAATAGGTCAAATATTTTAAGAATGTTTTTTTAACGTTTCTTGAAAAAGAGAAAAATGACTTCTTATTACAAGTTGGAAAAATAAAGCTTTAATATGTTGGATTCTGAAGGGTAATTAGGGCGTCATGCGGAAGCTTACAATTGCATATCATATGGTTGATAAATCAGACGACAAATAAAAACATACAAAAAACATATTATAAAACTAATATTGAAAAACATAAATATGTTTAGGAGAAAATCTCCCCATAAACAAAACTCTTAAACGACTACATTGTGGATTCTATTGTTCTTTTGTGATAGAAGAAACAAACCTATATTTATAGAGTCCTAAAACCTTTCCTACTAGAAAAGAACTAGCTACTCCAAAACATTTTCCTAAAAGGAAAGAATAAACCAAATATGAAAGAATATTATATTTTCCTTTCAAGAAAATTAAAAACATTTATGGTAATGTTTTGTCTTTTCTTTAAGGAAAAATAAATCTTAAATTATGGTAAGAAAATCAGGACAAAACCCTAACATAATACACCTCTATACGCTGTAACCCTATCTCTACGTCTACATCTATAATATTTTTTTAGATATATGTAAATATTTTTCGTAATAATATTTTCTGTTTACACATCAAACACCTAAAAAATAAAGAAAAGATCTCTTCATTTTTGGTAAAATATTTTCCTTCATACCAAACACTCACACTCATTACTTTACAAGTTATTTGACTGTGCAACTATTTTTTATACTATCAGGTCCGCCAATATATAAAGCTTAAACTCTACAAATAATAAGTATGATTTTATTTTGGGAAAATGGTTTGAAATATATTCGAACTTTGACTGAAATTGTTGTAACAATCTCAAACTTTGGGCATGACCTATTACCTCTGAACTATTTAATAGTGTATTTTAAAGATATATAAGTGACATTGCATCATTATAAATAGTAACTTGTCCAGCTGGGCACTTATATATTTTTAAAATACACTATTAATTATTAAATAGTGCAGGGGTAATAGATCCTGCCCAAAGTTTGAGATTATTACAATAATTTTGATCAAAGTTCGGATATATCAGACCTTTTTCCTTTAACATGTCTTCTAGCTAGGGTTAGGGTTTTCTAAAAGAACCCTACCTCTATTATATATAATAGCTATATTAGCACAAGATTTAGTTTCTCCAAATCCCCTAAAAATATCTTCTTCCACTCATATTCCGTCAATCATTTTATTTACATAAAAAAATTTATCTATCTATAATAGTACTCAAAGAAAAAAAATATGAGAAAAATTCAACTGCTTGAGAATCAAGATGATGACTCGATCACATCAGAAAGCTCTACGAATTCAGCCTTTACAGTAAGGATAGTGAGATACAAAGAATGCCAGAAGAATCAAGCCGCGCGTGTTGGAGGACATGCAGTAGATGGGTGCAGGGAGTTTATGCCAAGTGGTGAAGAAGGAACAAGCAGCGCATTTATTTGCGCTGCTTGTGGCTGTCACCGCAATTTCCACCGAAGAGAGGTGGAAACTGAAGTTGCCTCTTGTGAGCTTTTCTAGTACTATATATAGTTTGGAATCGATTTATTTGATATAACCGATTAATTTTTATATTATTAATGTATTTTTGTGGATTATAACGAGTAATTAATTTTCGTATTTTTGAAAATTAATTAATTATAGTTATCACTTAGGTAACCTGACTATGAACTAATTAAACTCATTTGGGATTGAGTTTAATTTGGTTATGTTCGTGTGTGAGTGGATGTTGTTGTAGAAACTGGAGAAGGCTTCAGCTTCTTTTTATTTTGCATTATTTTTTTATTTTTTTATTTTGGTCGTGTTTGATTTGTTTGTAATGATTTACATGGTTGATGGTCAAGATCAGTGAATTAATTACGATTATTTGATACTTATATTTCCCCAATTTTCTCCATTTGTCTGCCAAGGTTAATTATATATAGGAGTACTATTTTATTGATTCAAATTCTTTATAAATATAATTGATGTACAAAAGTTTGAAATTTCATTAAGGAAGTTCGAATTTGATGTATATGTTTAATAAACATACAATATATTCTTATATATATAGTCTAGTTTTTTATGCCGGGTGTTCTATATGATTTTCGTATATGATATATATTAAGTGCGAATTGTAGAGGATTGAGTGTTTCTTTTATGGAAAATGAATCTAATCAATTTATATAATATTCTATCTAATTTGTTCTCTCAATATATGATATATATATATATATATATATCATGTAAGTATCATAGAGGATTGAGTGTGTTTCTGAAAGAATGAATTAATCCTATATAATATTTAATAAATACATAGTGTATATATATCATAAAGAGAAGGAATGAATTAATGTTCTATGACACTTTTATCAGTGTATGATATATAAAATATGAGTATAATAGAGCTGAGTGTATTTCTGGAAGGAATGAATTGAACCTCTATAATACCTTGCAGTATACGATATATATAATGTAATGTGGACATTATATAGTACTGTATATGATCCTAAAGGAATGAATCATACATTTATGATACTCTGCTAGAATATAATATATATCATTATGACTATCATTGAGTATTGATCGAGTGTGTTTCTTTAAGAAATGAATCAGATCTTTATGATATCATGTGAGTATCATAAAAGACTTAATATAATATTTGAGTGTATAATAAACTACTTACATATAATATCTTGTCAGTAGATGATATATGCCATGTGTCTATATAGTAGAAACTAAGGAGTATTTTTTTTTTAAAAAAAAAAAAAGGAATCAAATCCCCTATGACTTAGCTTCCTGAAATTGTTGCAGTTGCAATTGATATATTATTTCTGGTTTACTATATGATAAAATTAGTTATTTTATGATGATTAATATAAAAAAAAATAAAGTAAATAAGATAAATGTTATATATATCAGCTATCTTTTTATTGACATAGAGAAGAAATTTTTTTAAAAAAAAAAGAAGAAGAAGAAGAAGCAGCAAATAGGTGTGCAGAATTGGGCATGATAAAAACAAGGATTTTTTTTAAAGAATATAAGTGAAATTAGAAAAGGAGAAAAAAGAGAGAAAATAAACAGAATGTATAAGTTATTTCTAATAATTGATATAAAAAAATAAAAATAAAAATAAAAATTATATTAAGAAAAGTGAACGAATATTTGTTATATCTTTTTTTTTTTTGGTTTTCCACTCAATGTCCAGACCCCACATTGAAGTCCCGACTAAATCAAGATCGCGCACTGCAGGGCCTATTCGTGGGTGGCACTCTCAACATGATTGTATCTATACTCATGGTTCGAACGCAAAATCTTTAATTAAGGGTGAAACAGTCTCACTACTACACCACAACTCAAATGAATATTTATTACATCGATTATCTTCTTTACCGTATAGAAAAAAGTACAATAAGAAAGGAGCAAAACAAAAATAAATGAAATTAGATTATGAAGAGAGAAAAAAAGTTAAATAAAATTCAAAAATAAAAAAGAAATAATGAGTGAATAAAAAAGCACAAAAAATATGTATGGAATTACATATGGTGAAAAAAAAAGTATAATTAAATTTTGAGGAAAAAATAAAATAAAAAACAAAAAAAAGTGAGATAGAAGAGAAGGAACAAATAAAGAAGGGGAAAATTATGCAGCAAACTATTAATTCAAAATAAATGTTATAGCTATAGTTTAATTTACATTTCAATTCGCAGCAAACTTCTTGTCATTCGCCTTTCTCTGAAATCTCATTCGCCATTTTCCTCTTTTTCAATCTTCTCTTGCTCGCCTCTCTCACTTTATACAAAAATAAATATATAATTTGTGTTTGTGTTTTATATAAAGCGAGAGAGACTGTATATCTAAATACAAATACATACCTCTCCATCCTATACACTTATAATGATACAAATGCAAATTTTCCCCGCTCAGTTCTCTTTTGCATTTCTCTCTCCCTCGCTTTATACAAACACCAATTACATAAAATACAATGTATGATTTGTGTTTGTTTAAAGTTAGAGAGAGAGATTTGATATACAAATACAAATGTTTTAACTCGATTCAATTGTACACGCATTTAAATTTTATGCAGATATACAAACACAATCATTGATACATATACATAGTAGTTACATATATGCAATTATCTAACTGATATACATATACAATTCACTTCTCTCCACTCTCTGTCCTCTCTCGTTCTCTCCTCTCTCTCCCAATCTCGCTCGCCACTCTAGCCTAACACAAAGAACATATACATATACAAACGCAATTTTCATACAAATCACCGTGATTTATACAAATCAGATGCTCCATAGCAAACATAATTTGGCTATGGAGCGCAAATACCAAAATTGTAGCTATAAAACGCTAATATGATTTTTATGTTTGTTATTCTTAAATTTTACTCTAATACTTTCTCTTTCATCAATCTTCCTATATCACAAATTTTCTGTATTTTTCTCCCAGATTTCTTTCAATTTAAGATCTTTTTGATGATTCTATGAGCAATTTTTGTAATTTGAATTCATCAGATATAGCTTAATTGATTTTCTCCTCGTTTTTATGAAGATCATATTTGTATACATATATATTGCATCTATTTTTATAGGCTTTCGATTGAAGAATTATTTGTTTCTACATTACAATGACTATAGTTATAAAAAAAAGTAGTACAAGAAGAACACGAGCAAAAAGAGATTGAGGTTTGTGTGATTGTCAAATTTGTATATAGTAGAATAGTTATATACATAGATTCTTGTATTCTAATATTAACACGAGTTGAAATGGTGATTTGTGAATACAAGTATATTTGGATACATAAGTAATCTATCGAATTTGAAAGGTTAATTAGGCAATACAAGTATAATTGGATACATTAATACTATTTTTTTATAAAAAAATACATGAGTCAACACCAAGCCTCAAGTATTATAAGAAAAACTTGACCAAAAAGAGATTGACGTTTGTTGTTTTTTTTTGTTTTTTTGTACAGTCGAATACTTGCATACTTTTGCTACCTACACATTCTATTATTTTCCTTTTTTTTTTTTTGTATTGTCAAATATATCCATCTTTTGTTTAATAACAATGTTTTCATATGTATACTATATTGGTGTATTCATTTTTTGTTTAACAACAATGTATTCATTTTTCAAATTATTGTGTTCATATGCTAAATTGTTATATGCTAAATTGTTATACTTTATCTTGTTTAATATATTAATACATTAAGTTTTTACAAATACTTGTATCCTTGATATATTAATACTTTAAATTTTATAAATAAAGATACTAATTTGAATTTGTACAGTTAATACAATTTCCTTATTTAGTTCATTGTAATTAAAACAGTATCAGTGTATAAATAGAAAAATAAAAAACATATACAATAATATAGCTAGAAAAAGAGTTAAACTGTAATCATTTTTTATAAATACCATACTTATAGCTATTAAACTTTAATAACCCTATAAATATAATCATTTTTTAATTGCTCTTCTTTTAAAAACAATCTTTTGGGCTGACAAATTATGGGCTGTAATTTTGTCCTCATTATTATTCATGGTTGGCCCAAGTTAACATAACTATTGTAGCCCAACAAATACAAACCCAGCGAAGCCTCATATTACTCTTGGCCGGTCACATAATTTCCCTAGCATTTCCCCCTCTTATGTCCCTTGAAGTTATCCAGAAAAAAATAAATATAAATTTTAGGAATCACATAGTTTTAATATGAAATTACAATCTATCCCTATTTAGTTTGTAATTACATTAATCCCTGAAAAAGTAAAACAAACCGGATACATAATATATAGCTCGGATACATTATAAAATAAACCGGATACATAATATGTAGCTCGGATACATTATAAAATAAACCGGATACATAATATGTAGCTCGGATACATTATAAAATAATTTAGAATTAGGAGAGAAATAAGGGATTTTAGAGGTTTTTAGAAATAGAAGGGAATATTAGAAATAAGGAAAACATAAAACATGTATTTCAGTAATTTTTCCAAAAAAAAATGGGGAATTTTCACATATAGTCACTCAAAAATAACTTAATTATGCTTCATAGTTATAGTTTGCTAATTATGATTCGTAGCTACATGTTGGAGGGAAGAGAGAAGCTAGCGAGATTGGGAGAGAGAGGAGAGAGGCGAGCGAGAGAGGACAGAGAAACGAATTCTATATGTATATCTGTCAAATAATTGTATATATGTAACTAGTATACATATGTATTTGTATATCTGACGAGTGAGATTGGAAGATGGAGGATAGAGGCGAATAAGATTGGGAGATGGAGGATAGAGGCGAATAAGATTGGGAGAGGGAGGAGAGAGACGAGTGAAAGAAGGCAGAGAATAGAGAGAGGTGAACTGTATATGTATATATGTCAGATAATTGTATATATAGAACTGATATACATATATATTTGTATATCTGGCGAGCGAGATTGGGAGAGGGATGAGAGAGGTGAGCGATATTGGGAGAGAGAGGAGAGAGGTGAGTGATATTGAGAGAGAGGAGCTAATTGTATATGTATAATTATATATATATATATATATATATAATTCGTATTTGTATATATACGATATAAATTTTATTTCAAAATTAATCATCAAATATACATTTCATTCCGTATACCAATAATCCCTATATGTTCTAGAACTTTTCTCATATTTG
>JAJOOO010007450.1:0-13155 GCA_029582685.1 Solanum piurae
GTTTTTTTTTTCGGTTTGATTTGGTTCGTCGGTTCGGTTTGACTTTACGATTTGACTTGTACACCCCTACTTAGAATTATCATCCCATTCATAAAGCCAATCTCTGGATGGGTGCATAATTTAGAAATGTAAGACAACAATACTGATGATTATTCGTACAAATCACTATCATATCAGACATTAAAACAATATTTGTATAGTTCAAACGTTACGACACATAGCTCAATTGATGATCATCACTCAGTAGATCAATCAAGAGTTGCATTGCTTCAGTATTCAAAAACGTATTAGCGTTTAGCTGCTGCATTAAGCCTTTTGTAAAGGCCATCAATCTCCACCTGCAAAAACAACAATGAGTATCAAATTTGGTTATGGTCCGTCCAACTCATTAAAAAGAGTGAGCTGGGAACTCATCCATTACCTTGTAACGCTTAAGCAATCTCTCCCTTCTCTTTTTCATTGTTGCTGTTACCAACTCCTTGTCAAACTCAAAAGGTTGAGGTTCCAGAATCACCCCTTTGATGTTCTCGAAACCTCTTAGCTGGTTTTCGTAGAACAAATCACATTATTATTCCAATATTACTCCACACAACACAAGTACGTTAAAAAACAGAGAAAAATTAATATTTTGCTGACCTTGTTCCTTTCTGCAGCAGATTTCAGCTCAAGGAGAACATATTGACTTAGGTCTTGGAGGGAACAAAGTTCAGTAATTGAACCCTTGTGTCCATTTTTATCAGCCCATTTTTTCGTGTTCCCTTCATGTGGCGCCACGACTGCTACCAGTATGGACTTGAAGCTGTCCCCATATACCCATATCTGTAAGTAAACACAAATTAGACAGACATGCATTTCACTCGAAAACATATAATATTTCCAATGAATCAGCTTACATCTTCAACGATGGGCGCAATACCATAAACCTTTTCCAGATATTCCAATGCAACATATTCTCCTTGGGATAGCTTTATAACATTTTTCTTTCGATCAATGACTTTTACAACTCCATTAGGCATCATTTCTCCGATGTCACCTGGATATGCTCAAAGGTAAATAATGTGAAACGACATTCTTAGCATAGAGTAAATATAAACTCAACCTGTATGAAACCATCCATCTTTGATTGCCTCTTTTGTCAACTCTGGATTTTTGTAGTATCCAGCAAAAGTGGTCCTCCCTCTCACGCATATCTCTCCCCGGGGAGGGACTGCTAGGGGATCATATCCCATTTCAGGAACTTCCTCGAGACGAACATCTGTGAAGACAAATGGTGGACCAACAGTTCCAAGCATGCACATTTCATCAGGATGCCCAATGGTGGCCAAACCACAAGTCTCTGTCAAACCTACAGAAGATGCTTCGAATTATACTTTGAAACTCCGATAAGTTAATGAATCAAATCCACATATAGTGTATCAGTTGGTAGAGGAAGGAATATGTTATATAACGATAAGTGAATAACATCGAACTTATTAACAGAGACTTGCTAGTATGCTAAGACATGTTTTATTTGTCACAAAGAACTGGCTCATTCCTATGCATCAAATTGCCCATATTGACTACTAAACAGTCATAGCTAGACTATTGATGAATTCACTATCAAGTAATATTAACTAATTTGAAAAATTTCATTTACTGGAAAAAAGATAGATTTACCATAGCCTTGTAGGACAAATCCACAGGAGGTAACCCGCAAGAACTCTTCCACTTCACTGCTTAAAGGAGCACCACCAGAGACTATGAGGCGAATCCTGCCACCTAGCCTATTCTTAACCTAAACAACAAGACGAATAAATGAGTCAGAATCAGGAGACATAAACTATCTTTTCCTTGTCCATAACTGAATATACTTCCTCAAAGTTGAAAGATTTCGGGTAGTTGATGTTCCTATATATTAAAGTAGCCCCACGGAACATATTATTATGCTACTGCATTTTAAAAAGTTACAAATATGCTAGCATCCACAATAGAGTAGCAGGCTAGCCACAACTTAAAAGCGAAATTTCTTCAAGAAACAATAAGCATAAGTTGTCACAGGAAAAGTTACGAATAATTGAGAAGATAATTAGGAAAAGATACAACCTTTCTAAAAGCTAGTAGATCAGCCAGTCGCGAAGCATACTTCTGTTTGTACCCAAGATTCATCCATTTAAGCTTGCTGATCATTTTTGAGATAAAATCAGAAAAGGATTCTGAATTGTAGAATAAGAAATGTTGAATAGAACAAACAAACAGAATATTACAAGTTATATAGCACATGGAACATGTGCCTCCTGAAGGGATTGAGTTCTTCAAGTGCTTTCAGTACACCTGATAAGCATAATTTGAGACTTGATTACAATAATTCAAATTATTTATGAGTAGCATCTACTATATAACTCAACAAAAAACGAATATTCTCATACCTTCATGCACTTTTTCATAAACTCGAGGTACTCCAGCCAAAAAGGTTGGCTTCAACTCCATCATGTCTTCTTGTATCTCATTGATATTCTTGAACACAAAAACAACAAGAAGCATCAAAGTCTTAGTAATCATTAAGTTAAAAAACTAAATTAATACCGGAACACAGAATTGAAAGCTCTAAGCTACATTCCGACATTCAGTGTCTTGAAATTGGACAGGAATTTTGCTGTGACAAGTGAATGCAGCGCAAGAGCATAAAATTTGTTTGACACGTTTAGTTCCGACACCTTACCCCATGGAAGTAGCCAACAGAAGCACCCCTATGAAAGAAGAATTCTTCAATCATCCGATCAAGTATATGAGCAAGTGGTAGGAAAGATATGTACACATCATCCACTGTCATCTATCAAGAGATAAAACATTAGTCGAAACAATAAAAATTTGGCACTTCTGATGTGAGGATTTGTCGAAATGAAAATATACAAGAATCATAAGGCCTAAAAGGTTGCCAAAACATCTATAAAAGAGCGATGAAACTCAATTCGTTACTGATTTATATACTAACGATGAGATGACCTGAATTCTAGGAAAAGGATTTCCACTTACCTTGTCTTCGAATTCTTCCATAAAATGATCAACTCCTGTTACAGATGCTGTCATATTTTCATGAGTCAATATTACACCTTTCGGTTCTCCGCTAGTTCCACTAGTATACATGATTGTACATATGTCTAATGGTTGCGGCGGAGAAGGCTCTGATGGATTCTCTTTACCCTGGAAAAACAAAATCTGTTATATATTCTTCAAAATAAACAGCTCCTAAAAGCAAAAGATCACCTTAGGCCATCGGTGCAATAATGCTACTGGAGCATTGCAATGGTAACACTAATTAAATAAAGAAGATACATAGTAAACGAACGAGCTAGAGAAACTTTAAGTAAATTACCATGGTGAGAAATTCATTCCAAGAGTATGGCTTGATATCCTTAGAAACTGCCTTATCCTTCTCTTCCTGCTGTAGCGAAGTGAAACACACGATCACTGCAACCACAAACGAACTCAATAAACATTATCAATCTGGTAGCTGCAACCAATAGAGAGGCAGACTTACATTTCAGGCGTTTAGCGTGTGTGCACTCTTCATTTAGAAGCTGCAAAGTAAACATCCACCAAAGATGATCATCATATAACTCAGATATACAAATCAAGTAAAGGTCAATAGCAATGAAACACAAGAAACAGTTAAGGTGGCTTTAGATGATCCTCACTTCTTTCACTTTCTTATCTTGAACAAAAACGATATCAATCTCAGCATGTTCAATAATAAAATCTACAGCGCCGGATCCTACATCAACAGAAAGAAATGGAAGTTAGAAACAAACAAAATTCTCAGGTATTTAACATGAACTGTAATTTATTTGTTTTTATTCAGTGAATTGTAATAACCTTAAATTATGAAAACAAGACCAGCATTATTGCTGCTTTCATTCAAACAACATAATATAAGTGGCAGACTACAGGAACCATTATTTACCGAGGGTATCATAGAGAGGAACACATATCAAACTGTGGGCACTGCAAGCCTGAAAAAAAATTAAATCGTCTTATCAAATGATACGAATGTATAATTCATTCTAGACAAAAGTAAACACATTATGATCACACGCGGTCAAAACCATAGACTAACCTCCATTGCTACTATCCACTGAGGACAATTGGCTCCATAAATTCCAATTCGAGCACCCTATAACACATTCGAATATCATACGTGACATTCTTAAGAAGCTAAAACTGATACAAATGCTAAGTTAACCTATTGCTTACAGGTTCAATTCCGTGAGCCCGTAATGCAGAACCAGTCTGCAAAGTCTCTTCATAAGCTTCTTTGTAGGTTTTCCAATTATAAGGACCCCACTATTTAAAAACAAACAAACAGGAAGATGGTAATTAAAGACATAGAAATATTTTATACTCCACTAACACTAAGGATGGCAGAAAACCAGATAAGTAGATAACTTTACACTTTACCTTTCCATCCTTAAAATCACGCCATCCCAGCATTCTGTTTCCTGGATATTTTTCAACAGCACATCTGTTGATCAAAAAGATAAAATTACATCAAAGTTTGACGCATACATTCTTTTTCTAGCCAATATAGATGAAAATAGAAAGATATGACCTTTCAATCAAGATTTTCCTTTTTACTTTTTTCTTTTTTTTCAATCCGCGTAACTAAACTAAAAGTAAAAGAATAAAGATCTATGCTTTACTGACATTTGATACAGAAATAATGGAGAAAGCAAACAAGAAAATCTTAAAGGGCTTGTCTTTTGTCCATTTCTTTTGTTTTCGTTAATGGAAGACATAATTAAGTAAATAAAAGCATGTATGACTGACTCCATAATGGCCTAATCTTTAGAGGTGTTTGAATTCAAGTTTCTCCACCACCCATTATGAAATGAAAAAAAAAAAGAGATAACGGTTAACAACACATGTTAGCTATCACTTTTTTCGTGAATTCCACATCTAAACTATCAGTTGTTTCCTTTTCCTACCTGAACTAGTACCGTCTTTATATCAAAACACTCTAACCATGAATTGTTCCTTCTTCCTATAGCCATTTTTCATGTAGGAAGAAGGATCAGTTCTTAGTTGACATGCATTTTAATACAAACACGATGATAGTTCAAGTAGAAAAAGAAAACAACGGATAGTTAAAATGTAAAACTCGCAAAAAGATGATGATACATGTGTATATTTGACCATTAACTCGGAAAAAAGAAGAAGAATTTTCACGTCCTTGGCTCATTTAGATGAAATGTTGACACAATTCAACAGTTTTAATTCAGCTTCAAGAAAAGTTACCTAAAGAGTAGCCAAGCTGTAGACAAATCAGGATCAGCTGATGGAAAACCATTTTTAGCTATTGGATTTCTATAAACAGGACCAATAGATGGCTCTCCATTTTTCCCTTCTTTTCCTTCCTCAACCTTCAAACCAAACTTGCTCATTTTCTCAATTCTTCTCTTACTCAATCCAAAAGAAAAAAAAAGTTCAACTCAAACTTTATAACAAACAGCACCTTAGATGGTCCAAACAGGGTTTATAGTGTATCCACTTTCACTTCCAGTGGCACAAAATAGACCTTGCATGAGAGGAGTAACGAATCTAATTAATGTTTCAACTACCAAGTTTGGTACAAGAAACAGAGTAATTAGTCTTATCAATATTAAAACTCAAATTATTATAACTTAATTAATGTGACTAAACTACAAGCTTAGTTAGCTACATGGTTTAGTTAAACAGGAGGATAAAAAGTGAAGTTGGAATTTTGATGATATCTCAATTTAAATGTCTTTAGTCAACCAAATTTCAAAAACAAAAAATATATTTTTAAATCTTCTATTCTTATACTTGGTCCAGTAGAATATAAAAAAAAAAGTTTTTCAAAAGTGACACTTAAATTGATACAGAGCGAATATTATTTTACAAGAGCCATATAAATCATACCTAATGGACGTAAGTAAATGGTATTTGCTCTTTGTTGCTTGTTTGTAAATTTTGTCACGAACAAGCATTGTGATAGAGTGGTAAGTACTCTTTCATCTTTAATTACAGATCTCAAGTTCGAATCCCTTGAGTACAAAGTCATCTTTATTAGAGAGCGTATCGGAGAAGTGAAAAAAATAAAAATATCTTGTGGGGTGGTTGGTTGGTTGGCTGCAGCTAATTAAAAGAATGCAGCAAGAAGGATGTGAGAAATGAGAATTTAAAGATCACATGAATAGCAAAGGGGTCATAATAAACGCACCTAAAAGGCTACAACTCTCTTTTTCTTTCCCTTACTCTAAGCTTGTGTTTGAACAATAGAAAGATAACGCATGTGAACATAGGCGAATTTAGAATTTATATATATACATATATATATATATATATATGATGAATACGATATTTAAAATCTTACTATTATACCTATTGAACTTTTTGAATTATGTGTTACTATTTGTTAAAATATTAGTAACTTTTTTATGTAAAAATATATACTCTTGTAAATAAATAAAAAATATTGAACTTGTAGCAATCTTGTCATATCTACAAGCTTTGGCTACCATTTGGATTGACTTAAAAAATAAATAGTTTTTGAATCAAAAATAAAAAGTCAAACTGAAATGACTTTGTCAAAAAATAAAAAGTACGGGGAGACCTACTTTTGGTTTTTGACTTATTTTAAACTTATTTTAAGTCATTTTTGACCTTGTCAAACACTCCCTAACTTATATTAAGTTATTTTTTACTTATTTTAAGTTATTTTTTATATTTGTCAAACACTTTCAGAAATCAAAAACTGACTAAAAAATAGATTTGACCAACTTTTAAGCTAATCCAAACACCCTCTAAAATATTAATGGAAATTAGCAACTTGATATATTGTAATGACGTGTAGAGGCAAATTTATAGCAATTTAAAGTTATATATATAGTAGTATTATAGATTATACATTATCAATACTAGGTTATAGATTTTCTTTTTTAAAAAAAATATTGAGTACTATGCTAGAAAAAGTAAATTTTTCATATAAGAGAAAAGAATATTAGAAGGAGAAATATTGACACATAGAGTACTATATCCTAAGAAAAATTAAATGAATAAGCTATATTTTAGTTATTAATAACTTTGCATTAAATATAACAATAAAACCTCTATTCAATTTAATTTTAGACCATCAATATGTTTGACCCGCTCCTGAATCCGCATTAAATCCGCCTAACGACGGGAACGGACTTGCACCGTCTATGTCAATTAATTGACTTTGGCGTAGGTAGGTGTGAAGAAAGATAAGAAACAGCCAAGATATTTGAGACACCTTTAATTATTTGGTCTTTGAATAGTATATATTGAAAGTGCACTGTATACATGCAGGGCCGGATTTAGAGGGTAGCGATGAATCTTTTCGATAAAAAATTATATAATTTTGTATATAGAGATGTTGAACCTCCTAAATATAATATTAGAGTTTGGCCGCATGATGATTGAGGGTGTTTGAATTTCAAGCACTATATTTTTATTTTTTAAATTCTATAATGAAAATTTTGAGTTCGCTACCATATACGTGGATATATATGTATTAATGAAGGGTACGTTGAAAAACAGAGAGGTAGTTGATCCGTATAGAAATATTTAGGGATATTATTGCTGCTACAGTGCTATCTTGGTACAGTATCATTTTATATGATATTACTTTGTTTATTTTATTTTAAAAAGAATAATTTGTTTTGATATTTTTTTTAAATTCAATTTAAATTTTACATGTAATGATAGTTTTTATAATTATAGAAATATCATTACACATTAAATGACATGTTCTTAGTGTACATTAACTAGAAGTGAATAGCAGAAGGTGTACTAGATGCTTGATGGGTTTGTACCCTTTGGTTCCCGCTTTTCTTCACATTTACTTCTTCTTGAATGATCCATTTTGCTAATTGTTATCGTTTCAAAAATATTTATATGTAATTTAGATAAATATTATGGGAATGAGTAGTGGCAGAGCCACTTATACTTGAAAGACATCAATCGATATTCTTTTGTTAAGAAATTATTTTCCAAAAAAATTGACTAATCAAACATGAAAAGATTGAAAAATACCAAACACACCCTATATATTCATCCTTTTTTCTTGTCATATCACTTCTTGATAGTAATATCATTTTGACAATTATATCAATTCGTGTTTTACAAGTAACTTAGAAAGAAATTCATAACAAAGAAAAGGAAAAAGTGTTTAGAAATTGAAAACTTTGGGTATTTATTGTTTTTCACATTAATATTGGTTTAACAAAGCAACAATCTTTTTCAATCAAATAACGTACCCATTCTTGCACGGCATTCAGCTCTACGTGTTTAAAAATCCAGACATAATTGATTACTATTTCAACTTGCAATAATATACATAAAATAATACTCTTTTTTGAATGTCTATAATGTTATTAAATATTTGTCAAATAAGAAACATGTCATTTTTTTTAAACTGGTTAAAAAAGAAAAATATGTCATACAAGCACCAACATTTAAGAGAATTTGGAAAGAGTAGCTGTAGCAGTATAAATGAGTATGCAGTTGAAATCTTTAACTAACTAATTTATTGTGATGATAATGAAAATATCCAAGTTTTCATTAATTGTGAGCCACCAAGAGAAATGATGATACCTAACAAGTCTATCCAAGATTTAACTTGTATGGGCACCTATCGGCTAATTCTATTGCCTGTTTGAAATTGTGTGAGATAAAAAATGAGAAATTTAATTTAATTGTTAAATATTGCTGTAAAAAATAAAGGTATTTTAGGGCCAATAGATTGACATCATGGTAAGGTAAACGAAAGATATTTTTGTACCAAATAGGAAAGGTCCAAGAGATAAATTTCAAAAATATATACAAAAACTAATTTTGAAGACTATCAAGAGAATAAAAGATAAACATAAGCACAAACGACTACGGCATCAGATTAATCACATAACTATTTCCTCTCACTGGAGGAAAACCATGGTTAAATCAGTTTCCAAAGTCATTTTGAACCTTGAGGACCACGAAAAGTTGTCTGAAGCTTAAACTATTAGACCATCCGAAAACATATAGTTATCTAGACAGGACATATACACATTAGGCATGATAGCCAAATGGTTGACAAAACACCTACCCAACTACGATTAAATAGCAGCAACCCATGCTTCAACAGAAACCATCAACAGTGACAAACTGGCTGGCAGCATTTACAGAGGTTTACTAGCAAGACTGTTAAATTCAGTATGTGCCTTCTTTGTTCCTGCTTGAATACCCATTAACTTAGACCTTAAACCATCAATTTCACGGTCCTTAGCCTCCTTCCTTGAAGTAGCCAGGGACAGTTTATCCTGTAATTCTGCAATTTGTTTATTGATCTCTTTAATCTCTCCATCAATACGTTCTTTGTCCATATTATGCGTGATGATCTGGCTATCAATATCTGCAACCTGACTTTCAAGCTTTTCCTGCTCATCTTTCATTGACAGTAACTCAGTTAGACGATCTCGTACAGCTTGCACATTAAATCCATGGGTTTCCAAGTCGGTGAGAGTCTCCATGATTTCCTCAAAGGTGCTTCTAGGATCGTCATAGTGCAGTCTAGAAGTCCTCTCTACTATGCTTAAAAAAGTTACCATATAACCTATAGCTTGTCCTTCACGGGAGCTCTCTTTAGAGTGTTCCAATGGAGTGAAATGTGGCTTCTGAGGAATCCTCCTGAATATATCCATGGCTTCAATAGTTGACCAAAGTAGTGTATTTTTCACAAAAGGCAAGCTCTGTGTTTCAATTTGGGTTGCTGGAGTCCCGTTGACAGGAGTTTGGATGGGCATGTCTTGTTTCTCCCTCATCTCAGCACATCGCTTCGGGCTACATGCAGGTGAAACTCCTGAAGGAGAAAAATATCATCAAAAAACAGCAAGAACAGGAAGCAACTAATGAAAGGTCAGTAGCTTTACTCAATCCATCAATAGAAGTCGGAGCCTGTATTTCTTCAAACCACTTTGCAAGGGGTTGATCATCAAATCCATTGAAGGGTATTTCAGCAAGAACTTCCTCACCATCGGCTGCCCTGTTTGATTCAGCAGGTTTCACTCGAGAAGAGTCGACAGAACCTACAGAAGGCCAATGGGAGGTTTTGAAAAATGAGAAAAGGGCTGAGAAACTTAACAAAGAGAAGTGCAGCATATAAGTTGTTACTCTTTGTTGCATCATATGAACTGTGTTCTAAACAACAATTCTGCATACGGCATTCAAAATCATGCACCAAATTGTCATCATCATGCCCCCAAACTGTGACAACTACTGCAGAAGCCATTACTCACCTTGAGCTTGAGATTCAATATTTACACTTTTTTGCTGTCGTTTTTCCCTCTTCACATAATGCTTTTCATGCTGCTGGGACGAAGACCGAACTGCTTTCTCATTTGACATTTTTGTTTGAGTTATCTTCTTCGTCCTGCCTCTTTTTCTGCTGCGCCCCATTTGAACCTCAAGTTGCTCCTTACCAACTTCATTTTCCATAATTGCAAGCTCGACATGACCTGAACTCTCATCTTTTGAATGATCTCCACTTGGTTCCATATCTACAAAAATAGAGCAGAAGACTTTCATGAGAAAACTGAAAATCAACTTCCACATCCAATTGAAACCCAAGGAATGTACACAAATACCTGCTGGGGTTATTAAAGGTAGTTTCCTAGCTGGTCGTCCCCTTCTCCTTTTCTGACTACAGCCCTCTCCACCTAAGTGTTTGGTATCCTAGAGAAAAGACAAAATAAGAACTACAAAACGATTTGAAAAAACCAATTAAAGAAGATAAAGTTAGAACTACCAAAGCACACAACAACAAAGAGAATAGCTTGAGGGATATTATAGCCTTTGAATCTCTGCTTACCTGTACATCATCTATAGCAGCATCAATCTGCTTCTGATCTCCAATAGACTCCAAAGATTCATTATTAATCAGACGAGATCTTTTAGCCTTCGAGCTCCTAACCTTAGTACACTCCAACCCTATGATGACAGGAACATCAGTTTCTTTACGTGTAGAGCGGTTTTGAGCAACTTCAGCAGCATTTTCTATTGCAATACCCTTGTTACCTGTTGAGCAGCTCTAGAATTGTATTTAGATTTCAAAAGTACAATCAAGGTACCAAGGAAACAAATAATACCTCTTGAAGGAGATTTTAGGCCTCGCAACTTCTCAAGTGCCCCACTCTTTTTTACACCAAGTTCCTGACATCTCTTTCTCTGCAAAAATTTGGATGTGTGCACTAAGAATTTTTTCTTGTTCTTTTTTTGGAGAAGTTAGATGAATGTACTGAGTAGGAACTCTGATTGACACAATTAGAACTGGAAGAAACATATTGTAAATAAAGAACTTTCTTTGACCTTTCACAACCCAATTAGTGGTGAACCCAAACCAAACCTCAGAAGGAGCAGCTCCGCTTGAAGGCAAAGCTTTTTGGCTCCCCAAAATGCACAAATTGGTCAGGCTCAAGCGAAATTTTCAAAGAGAGCACAAGTCACAACTAAAACAAGAACCCAAGAGGTAAAGTCTGAAGAGAGAGCAATCTAAAAAATCAACAAGAAGCAAATACTCATTTGCAATTCCTCATTTGCTTGTAACTATTGAAAAGGATGAACAAAGGGAAAATAGGGGGAGCAAGAAGCAATAACTTCAGCTCACACCAAATTCATCAGATTTATAGACCCTCCAGCAAGAGAGAGTAAAGCCATAGCATTCACCCCACAGAAGAAACCTTCTGCTAGGTATATAATTATGTTTGGAATCTAGGAACCTTTGATCTAGATTAGAAGATGGAGACTGAAGGTAGTTAAGTATCCTTCAAATGGATGGAGGATAGATGGAAGGGATGAAGAGAAAATTAAAAATAATAAAACGGAACAAACAAACCTTAAGAAGCAGCTCAACTTTCATCATTGCAGTAGGCTCAAAACAACCAATTAGGTGAGTTCCAGTGTTTTGGACGGCGAGAGGCGACAAAAGGCGACAAGGGCCTGCCTCGCCACGCGGCGAGGCGCTCGCCTTTTTGAATTGAGGTGCCAATTAATACAAAAAATGTAAATTATTTAATTGCATATATAAATATTCAAGATCTCAATAACAATAACATTCATTAGCAATGTCCCTCTTTTTGATTCACTATTTATGGACAAATGAATACTAAATTAAGTAGGGAAGAAATAATTATAGAAGGATTAAATTTTATTTTTTTAAATATAGGCAGATTCCAGCTCAGTGATACCACAGAAGTACAGAACCAAGCATAGTCTCAAACTCTAAATACTGAAAAACAGAGTAGTTCCACCCAAAAAAAATAAAATAGAGTAGTTCCACCAAAAAAAAAAAACAGAGTAGAGACTAGAGAGTAGAGAAGAAGAAGAACAAGAAGAGAAGAAGAGAAGAACTAGAGATAAGATTTCGTACCTGAGAAGGAGCAGCAGTCGCGATTGCGATTCGCGAAGAAGAATTCTCCACGAAGGAGTAGCAATCGCGAAATAGGAGGAGCGTCTTCAGAAGGTCAAGTTTGCAAAAATACCCAAAAAAACCCTAATTTTGGCTTTTATTTATTAAGTCAAAAAAAAAAAAAGGTGCCACGTCATCTTACGCCTTTCTGTCGCCATGGCACGCCTTTTTGAAGTCGCTTCGCCGGAAAAAGGCGATGACCCATCGCCTCGCCTCGCCTTGTCGCCAAAGGCGAAAGGCGAGCTCCTTTCATAACACTGGTGAGTTCTAAGTAAATGTTGAGAGCTATTGGCCTTAGACTGGTCAACTGACTTATTCTTTTAGATAGTTGGAGGCAAAATAGTAAGCTTATGTACTACTATTAGAGTAGTTAAACCAGTATGCTAATATAGTCAGGTAAGAAAGGAAACACAAAAAAAATAGATAAGCTGAGCACATTGAACATTCATGTTCCCGAGATTGGCTTGTCGGTTTGTTGGGGGTATCTCCAGCTTGAGGGGTTATGAGCAAAGCCAGACCCAATTAGCTCACAAGTGGTCAGACTAACTTGCACCTTGCTTCAAATAGAGTATTGGTACAAACAGGTCAGTTGAGACACGATTCATCATCTGTCACGCTACTACTAAAACGGCATATAAGTTTATGCTTCAATGCTGAAGTGAATACTACGAGAAACATTTTCGCAAACAATAAAC
>JAJOOO010007451.1:0-13528 GCA_029582685.1 Solanum piurae
GTAATTGCGTATACAGATGACCTAGACCTCATTTGATGTCATTAAGATTAAGATATTTAAATTAAAATACGCATCTGAATATTATAACATACTAGATTTACCTTAGAGAGAAATCGATCAGGTTTACCAATTTTGTAGAGAACTCCAATCACAACAATTTTATTTGTTGCATTTTCGTTTAAGTGTACCATGTGCATTTCCATGTCATACCTATCCCAAAATATAACATTAAATAAAAGAAAAATGGTATGAAGTACTTCGTCTTTTAATACGTTTTATTAAATTTTATGTGACGTGAATCTGAATTAATCGCGTACCTTCTGCCGTTGACGGTGTGTTCGGAAGGAGAGTGCCAATGGGCTTGTTGTAGAGGATAATTTGTGCCATTTATTAAAACAGATCCAGCATCACCATGCCATTGTAACTGCACTCATATATACTAACTTTATTATTTTTATGATTTTTAAAAGGTAATTAATTAAAAATAAATTGAACTATATATAAGAGTAAAAGTGAAGAGATTTTTTTTTAATTAACAAAGGTATACTTTAAATTCCTAGTGGTTTAGATGTACTAGCTCCATTATATAATGACAACGTGAAGAATGGTATATTTTTGTTGAAGAATATTCACGATTACCACTATTTAGCACTTTTTATAGCACCTTTTTTTTTACACTATTAAATATTCCTAAAAATATTTATAACAGAAATGAATTCAAGATTTAAATTTTAAAAATAACGCTTCTAAGAGAAATTATTGAGTTTTAAATATATATATAGCGTGTAAGAATTGAATCAAAACTATAAATTCCTCTAATCTTAAATGGAAAAATTACGTAAATACACAACTTAAGATATCATAATTTCTAAAATTCCTTATCATTTAAAAAACTTACAAAAATTTCCTCTCAGATACATCTCTCCCATTAAGTATTGTATCATTTGCAAAGTATCAGACAACCAATAAATGTATCCGAGAGCAATGAAAAATTCAAAATTTTTGTAATTGAGAAAACTTTCGAAATATAATGTAATTAACCCCCAAATATATGAAATTTCTGTACTTTATACATATTAAATTCAAATGTATATATAGGGAAAAGAGAGGTCAAAAGTCAAAAAGCATCTTTAAAATTATTGAAGTACGTATAACTTTTCAAAATTCGAATAATAAAACATGATTGGTCCACCATAATTAGAAATTTTAAATTTGGACGCTGACTATGCTATCTCTTAAAATTGTTCTTTTTTCCCCCATGTATAAACACCTCCTACCACAATTAATTAGTAGCTGTCAAGTGTCAACAGCTGAACCTATATAGTATAAAATGTTTAATTTCAATAAACAAACAATGTGAAAAAAAATATCTATATAATTATCTTGCTTATTAAGTTAATTAACAATCAATTCTTTTATACAAAGAATTTTTCAAGTTGTTCAATATCTTGGTAGAAGTAGCTAGCAACTTCATAAGTAAATTTGAGATGAGTAAATATACGTAGATGTTATCCTTATTTTTCTACAATAGAGATCGGAGACAGTTTTCAATAGATTCGAAAGAATATATACTCACCGAAATGTCATGTCCTCTATTCTTAACAGTAGCATTGCATAGCTTGTAATGTCTTTTATCTGGCTTTTGAATAATTCTAACTCTTTCATGTGACATATCAATAGGAGATTGCATTTCTCCATTATTACAAGCTTCCCATTCTTTGTTCAATTTCCCCCACATTTTTGGACCTTTTTCACTTTTTTCACCATAATCAAACTCCCTCTCATCCTCTAATAAAATCACAAATATCATAAACCAAATATCAATAAATCAAAATTACAAAGACATAATATACATAATTACAAAGAACAGTTCGATGCATTAAGCTCATGATAGTTGAATAAGAGAAAATTTTAGCTAGGTTGTTGAATTCCTTTACATTAAGTTTTCTGATTCCGCCACTATAGTCAATAGTTTTGAGCAAGGTACGAGAAAACATCAGATTCCATTGAAATCTATTATATAAAGCCTTAGATCGATTCAATGTAATCTCATAACTTTCTCAAACCTTGCTCAAAACGAAAGGTTAATGCATTGGACTGTGATTTCTTCTTTAATACCGAAAAAATAAAAGTGTTATAGTAGTACTTACCAACTTCTTGAGCTTTAATGAATGTAGCGGAGAAGAAGATGATGATGAATAAAATAGATAAATATCTTTGTTGCCTCATTGTTAGAATTATTGCTACTTTTTCTCTCTCTTGGAGATGAAGAAAATGTAACAAATTAATAATAAGAGGGTCACCTAGTTGGGGTTTATATAGATGAAAAAAAAACTATGGTGTAAAATATAATTTCCTATGTGGCTGCCACATGAGACTTTCCTATGACTTTCTTTTTTTCAAATCTTAGTGGATAAATTAATACCAACAACCATATCAGGACAAATTAATAATAAAGAAAAACAACAAGTGGAAAAAGAGAAATTTTTTTGACAATATTCATTACGTTTGGTAGGGCTCAAATCAATATTTTAACTATACTCTTGAGTATATTTGATATTCTCTCTGCCTAATTTATGTGATACATTTCTTTTTTTAAGAGTCAAACAATTTAAGTTTGATCGAAATTTACACATAAAATCTTCAATTTTTTTGATATGAAATTTATATATTTTAACTACGTAAAAAGTATTAAAAGTTAAAAATTTACTGTTGAAGATAAACTTATATGAATCTCGAATTCTGAAATGTGTCACATAAATTGAGACGAAAGGAATACTTAAAGTTTACCAAAAGATAATCACTTTTTACTTTCATCAAATATTATAATTGATTCTGTTTGTTATAGTTGAGGAAAACTATGAAAAAAAGATTAAACCAAAAGCTTGGATCGAAAATAGCACAAAATGCACCAAACTCTAGACACTAAAGCAAAAATTTCAAAAAACTACAACGGCAAAGTGAAATCCTAGATTTCCTGTCTTTTACTACCTCATCTAAGGGCAGAGCTAGCCAGGTAGGATCGAGGAGGTTCAACCTCCTCCGACACCTCATTTTTAGATAGGGGCAGATCTAGGTAGATTCTAGGGGTTCACTCGTCAAAATATTACACGATATATATAACATTAAATTTTGATTTTATCCGTATATATATTAAAATGAACCTCTTCCCATGGACAACATTTTTTCCCTCCTTTTAAATGCTTTGGAAAATGGAACTTTTTGGGCTTACACTTTCTTCTTCTTTTTCATTATTTTTTTCTTTTGTTCCATTTCTTCTTTTTATTTTATTTTTCTTTAAATTTATTATACACATTCTTTTTATTCTTTTTATATCTATTATTTATTTTATTTCAACATAACTCTTTTTTCATATACTAACTTAAATAACTCTTTTAAAACATGATTGAACTATATTTAACTAGAAATTGATGAGATAGAAATACAATTTTAAAAAAAAAAAAAAGGTAAATTAGATGTAATTGAATGAAGAAACTTAAATATCGTCAACATCCTTTCAAAAATATTAATTTATAGAATTCATGAAATTTCTTTAATATTTTTAATTCTATTTTAGAGAGATGGAAACTAAATATATTTGATTTATTCGTTATTTGTTTTTTTTACAAATTATGACTAACCTAGTAAATTGAACTATATGAACTAAAAAAATTGGCGATGCTATTTATTTATCTTTTGAATATGCATTATAATATTAGTAATTCTATTCTTACACACTTTTAGAGAATCTTGACGATTTTCATAGTAATATGTGATTGAATGGATACTAATTTAAAAATTTTAAAAAGTGAAAATTAAAGTTTTAAAAAGTGAAAATTAAAGTAAGACATTACAAAATAAAAGTATAAAAAGCACAAAAAAATTTAAGAATGCTCGATGGAGAATGATAAAGTAGAAAGAAATGATTAATACGGTATGATAAAGTAAGTTAAATTTAGCATGATAAGGTAAATATCTTTCTTCCCTGTCTTGCTCCCTTTTTCATCATTTAATTTTCACGTGTTTTAGGAGTTAATTTATGTAATACAGTCGATCCACTAAATTCTTATGAATATATCTTTGTCTTCAATATCTTTGATTAGTTTAGTCTTTACTTTTATGAACTATGGTTCTTGTACAAAGAGCATGCCGAGGGACTACTATGCTCACCGTGCACTTGCATTACCACCTGAACTTCTCCTTTATACTTTAAACCCCCTGAGTAAAAATCCTGGGTCCTCCACTGTTTACGCTTGGAACGAAAAAAATGAAATGTTGCTTAAAACTATTCTAACAATGAAATCCAAATGCTTGTAGCTCAACTATATTTAATCTCAGGGGAATTGATGTCCCGAAAACACTAAACTTATGTATATAAGTAAATGTTAATCCATTTTCGACTTTCTCGTATGTTTTCTTCTTCATATTTTAAACTCTTTTAGTAAACATCTCGATTTCACTCGTTGATAAGTCCTTTCTAATTATATTTAATTTTTTTTTATCTTTGTGTTAGTTAGGGGTAATATGAATATTAGTAAGACCATAATTGACAAAATCTAGAAGGCCTATCATTCAAGACTAGTCAACGTGCGTTGATTAATATTTCTTATAAAAAAAAAAGGTGTTTTAAATTCGAGTTTTCATATGAGTCTTAGTATAAAACATAAATTATTAAGTTTCAGAGAAATTATAAAATAATTACATAAAAATCATAACAAAGTTGATTTGTTACTAGTTAAAGCTTATTACAATTACAAATTCTATTACACAATATTAATTATTTTTTTGTAATATCGACGTATATAATTAAATCTTACTTGAAAATTATGTGTCAAATTCAATCGTTCTACGAACCCCTTAGAGATTTAAAAGGTTCATAAAAGCAAGATTAATGCCAGCTAAAAAGTATTAAAATGCACTAATAATCACTTCAATAATTGACGTAGACTGCACTAAAATCCAACAGAGAAAGGATAAATAAATGTTGAATACGTTCCATAAACATAAAGGGATATTTGATTGATGCTTTTTCCTACCATAATAATTTATAATGAATCCAAATTAAGAATATGGACGACGACTCTTATATTCATGCCTATTACTATTTTTAGTGGGTTAGTTCATGACTATTTTAATAATATGACTTTTGAATAAAATATTTTTGATGATATGACTTTTGGATAATTTTTTTGTGGAACCTTTATGGAATTGTAGGAAGTTGGGGGAACAATACATATTGTCTCACCATTTTTAGAGTGATTTCTGAACATTTAGGGGCCAATTTATAGAAATTAGGCGATTTTCAATTTTTCGTGTGTTTTCGTCCAAGGATATATTGGTAATATGGCTTTCCGACGAATTTTTGTGAAACCCTCCGCATGGAGTTGATGGAATAGTACGTATAGTTTCACCATTTTTAGAGTGATTTTTGGGCATTTAGGGCCCAATTTACAGGAATTAGGTGATATTCTCAGTTATTCGTGTGTTAGCACATGAATATTTTGGTGATGTGGTTTCCAGACAAATTTTTCACGAAACCTTTATGGAACCCTCCGTTGAGTTGGGGGAGTAGTACGCATATATTCACAATTTTAGAGTGATTTTGGGGCATTTAGGGGCCAATTTACACGAACTATGCAATTTTCTCAGTTTTTCGTTTGTGTTATATATCCCATAAATATTTTGGTGATATGATTTTCGGACGAAATTTTTGTGAAACTTCTATGGAACCCGCCATAGGCAGTTGGGGGAGCAGTATGTACAATCTCACCATTTTAGAGTGATTTTGGGGCATTTAGGGGATAATTTACACGAATTATGCAATTTTCTCAGTTTTTCGTGTGTTAGGCCATAAATATTTTGGTGATATGGCTTCCGAATGAATTTTTTGTGAAACTTTTATGGAACCCTCCATAGGGATTTGGGGGAGCAGTATGTACAATATCACCATTTTTAGAGTGATTTTTAGGCATTTATGGGCTAGTTTACAAGAATTATGCAATTTTCTCAAATTTTTTTGTGTGTGTTAGCCCATAATATTTTGGTGATATGACTTTCGAAAGATTTTTTGTGAATCTTTTAGTAACTATTTATTTCATATGTAAATAAAATTTATAATTCATATCATTACTTTTTAAATAATTTATATCACATATAACGATTATTATCACCATGATAAAATTTATTATTACTTCAAAATCAACTCCTACTTTACCATTTATATCCACCAATTTTATTATTTCTTGATCAAATTTATTTACCAATCAAATTGATCAACTAATGGCTAAAAGTAATAATGTTGGTTCGTCGTTTTGGTTATATGATCGAGAAATGCAAGTTTAACGCGAGAATGTTGTTTGTGATATGTGTGATTATATTAAAGACTAGTACACTACAATTTAAGTTCAATTTTATTTTTTATTAAATTAAAGTTTGATCAATAAATGTTGTATTTTTTAAGCTTTGGGATTGTGTATCATGTGATTTTATAAACTTTTGCTTATTTGATATGTTTGTTGCTCTCAATTGCACACGCAAGTGTACGCGGTCGCGCAAGTAATATAGTGGCTCTTAAAAAAACCAGATTATCAAACCCAAAGGACTTGTCAATTAAATATTTTTACTAAATTATATTGATCTAATTATTTATTTAAGAGAGCCAAAAGAGAAGAATGCAAGAACAAAATAATAAAATAACTTACAATAGTTGGAAAATCTCAGGGCTGCAGCATGTATCGGATTTCATGTATCATATTTTTGGCTTAGAACTAATTTTAGTTGTCAAGTTACTGATTTACAGAGTTAATTGTATGAGTCGGGTTATACACCTCTAGTCGCCTACCCCAGTTAGCTATCTAACTACATCGTTGAGCGGGGATAAATAGACTAACTGACGAGCATTTATATTTCATCATGTTTCGTAACCAAGCAAGTTGTTCGTCCGGGCGTCACTCCTAAACACAAATCACCTCAATCAAATGGGTCGATCGAGCTCTCTATATTCTCTGGTCTATCTAACCTCTCCTCTCCCGATTTTAAGATTAGACAATATATTTATCTCATGGTGATCAAACACAAAATACTAAAACAAGAATATAGAAGTAACTTATAATGACAACCAAAAGTTAATTTAAAAACCTTAAATAATCAACATTGAATCCGTAGCTACAGCCCCAGAACAAGAGCTTTAGCTACTAATGTCTAAGAAAACAAGAGAAGAAAAAAATTCTAAAAAGTATTGACGATTTTCTCTTCAAAAGTGTCTCCTCCTTACTCTATATTAGTTGTCCAATAATTATTTTTATAGACTATTTATAGATGTAGAAAACCCTAAATAAAATAACTGGGACCAAAACAAACGAGAAAATCAAAACCAAAACTGAGTTGGAATTGTTGTACGCATTCTGTCCGCCGCCTTCTAGATTGTGCGCAGCTCCTCAATTGGCCATTGCCTTCAGAATCTGCCACGTGGCTGGCAGCAATATTCTCTTTTCAAGTTTCCAATTGAATGTGCACTTTACAGCATATAATTTTATATATTATTATATTTAATTTAATCCATTAAGTTGTCTGATTGATTTTCTTTTACAATCTTTCATCTTTAATTCATTTTAGCTTCAAACTGTTTTAATTTTACGTTAATTTCCTATAAATAAAATACACTATTTAGCACAATCCATAAAATTAATACTCAATAAGGACAGATATAAATAATAAATATGAGGCAAATAATGATTAAAAATATATATTTTTGGCCTCACATCAACACCCCACACTTAAACTTTTGTTCATTCTCGAGCAAACATTAAAGTTCATCTCAAAAATCATACTAGGAATGTCATCACTTGGGTTAATACAAACAATTAGTCCATATACCAATTTCAAAACACCAAGTACTCTTCTCAATCATTATGCAAGACATCCAAATAAACAACAAACCTCTAACCTCCTACCTCCTACCTCAAGAAAATACTTTGAACTCATCAAATTTAAGCTTGCTCCCCTACCCCCATCAAAGAAAGTTAATAAAATCACATATCCATCATGAAACAAGTGCCCTCACAAGAAGAAATAGTCCACACATTCAATTCAAAAGATTGAATATAAATTAAGGACTTCATATTAAGAACAACTCTCACACTCACAAAGAAAATTCACATGTATGCACAAAGAACCATATGCTTGCCCATTATGTACATCTCCACTAATTAAGCATGCTCGAATAGAATCAAATAGGACTTTAACGGGTTGTAATGTAGGCTAGGGGACGGGTAGGAAAACTATATAATAGTGACTTACACTTCCTTAAGCATTTTGCACTTTAAGACTTCATCACCCATTATTTTCTTCTTTATTTTCAGCCCTCTATTCAACAATTATTTCACAAGTAATTCTTATCATCTCAAGAATGTTTCAATCATTTTTAATTTTTAATTTTTAAAGTTTTCCTTCATAATAGCCACCCTCAACTTACGTATTTTACATGCATTAAGGTGCACGATGTCCTTGGAAGGACCAGGGTCATCACCAAGGTAACTTCTTTTGTTCATCTTTTTTTTTTTTTTTTTTTTACATCACATTCTTTCAAAGAGGACTTTTTAAGCACTTTGTAGCTATCATTGATTACCTTTTCACTCAACCATCCTTTTTCTCAAAATTAATAATTAGAATAAGTCTATGTTATATTGCTCAAGGAAGCAAGGTGCAAAAACTAGGAATTCAACAAATAGTCAAGGGTAAAATATGGCTACCAACAAAAGGCTATAGGTCCAAAAAGGCTAACTAGTAATATAATATCTGAAAAGCCTAAAATTTATCAGACAAATAAAAAAAAAGCTTATTATCATCTCCTAAGCAAATCAACACTTTTTTATTTCGCTTCAATAACAGGCAGAACAAGTTCTAGACTAAAATGCAAAACACGGAATAATGAAATTCTCACCACACATGGCACAAGTATCAATCAAGATGGATCAATTCGACTTCTAAGAGAGACAGAATCATAACAAACTACAAAATAAAATAAATTATATACAAAGTCACAACCATGAGCTTAGGTGTCAAAGAGTCTGCATTTTTTTTTATCAAGCATTCACAAGAAAGTACTACTAAAAAATTAGACCTAAATAGCAAGTATCACACCACTCAAAATGATCTTTTCTTTTCTCTCAAAACAATAAAAAATAAAAAATTATTCCTAAAAAAATAAAAAACACTCGGTTCAAAGGGACTATCCTCAGGAAAAGAATCGAAAATAAAAGCCAAGAAACCCATCCTAAAAAATAAAAGACTCAATAAAATAATAAAAACTAGGAATTTATTCCTCTACCCACACTTAAAAATATGCTATGTCCCCAAAGCATTAAATAAAATTTAAAAACAAGGGTTAGAAAAACTTCCTGAGGCCTTTAAACCTAGCTAGTAGCATGTTCTCTTTATTTTCATCAAGGGTCGTCACCTTACACTTAAGCTCAGAGGTGCTCCTTAGCTCCAAATTCTAGATACTCAGACTTCTCCAAAACCTTTAAAAAAACACAAAAATAAAATAATAATAATAAAAATAAGAAGTTACACTATAAATTGGGTTGCCTCTTAATAAGCGCATAATTTAACGTTGCAGCACGACACAAATAAATTCACCACTTTTCTTTCCACTTTGAACTTATGAATTTTACCCCTAACTTTGCATCAATTTTCCTGCTCCTCTCAAGGGGTAGTGGTATAAAGATAAAGGAACTAAGTAATATATGTCGCATCTTGCATTTCTTGGCCCTTAGATGAAGAATGTAGTTTTGTCTATGTGGACTAAAAAACCTTAGAATGTAGGGGTCTTGTTCCTCATCAATACACTCATCCATTAGTTCAGATTTTATAGAAAAGTGTTTTGAGTGAGATTCAAATTGCCTCAACTCCAAAGCAACATTATTTACAATATTCTCACTTTTGTACTCTTTCTCAACATCGATATTAAGGAATAAGGTGTAGTTTAATGATTGAAATTCCTCTTTTTGCTCCACTTGTTGATCATCATCCACGACAATTGATAATTGGGCATTAGACGCCTCAATCTTTTTGTTCAAGTGAGTCTCCAAGTCATGAATATCTGAGCCAAATTGATCTATTTCTTGTGTGAGCTCAACTCTTCCTTCAATCAGTTGGCTTGTTATGTATGTCAGACCATCACTGATAGACTCATGAAACTTTAGAAGTTGAGTTTGTTCTTGTAGCCAAGATTGACTCATTATCTATGTTTCTTCATAGCTTTCTCTTTGTTGGGCTACAATCTGTAGGACAATATTAAATAACGTCAAGCGGCGCATCTCGCAGTTTCGTGATTATTTTTTGCTCTCCCACACATTCAAATATTTTTTCAGTGATTTTTGAATTAACTTTGTCCAGCATGCCCGTACATTCCATAAGTGAATTCACATTGCGCGCCTCTTGTTTTGCATTCTCCACTTCATCGCCCCTACCAACATTACAAATAACAAAAGAATCATAATAGGGGTTCGGGGGAAGGGAATAAGATTTAGGACAACCATTCCAATGAATATATTGATGACCATATATATCACATAAAGGACATTCATCAACCAATCACGATTTATCCCAATCATTCATATCAATAAGAGTATCAAATTATTCAAAAAAAAATAATTGTTAAGAAAAAAAAAATTTATAAAAACAAAACTTAAATAAATAAAAAGAAAAAATATAACTTAGACAAATAGTTAATTTCTAAGTCCCCATCAGCGGCGCCAAAAACTTGTTGCTCCCAATTGCCCACGCCAGTGTACAGGTCATGCAAGTAATATAGGGGCACTTAAAAGAACCAGATTATCGAACCCAAAGGACTTGCCAATTATCTATTTTTACTAAATTATACTAATCTAATTATTTATTTAAGAGAGCCAAAAGAGAAGAATGCAAGAACAAAATAATAAAATTACTTACCATAGTTGGAAAATCTCAGGGCTGCAGCATGTATTGGATTTCATGTATCATATTTTTGGCTTAGAACTAATTTTAGTTGTCAAGTTACTGATTTACAGGATTAATTGTATGAGTCGGGTTATACACCTCTAGTCACCTACCCTCAGTTAGCTATCTAACTGCATCGTTGAGCGGGGATAAATAGACTAACTGACGAGCATTTATATTTCATCTTGTTTCGTAACCAAGCAAGTTGTCCGTCCGGGCGTCACTCCTAAACACAAATCACCTCAATCAAATGGGTCGATCGACCTCTCTATATTCTCTGGTCTATCTAACCTCTCCTCTCCCTATTTTAAGATTAGACAATATATTTATCTCATGGTGATCAAGCACAAAATACTAAAACAAGGATATATAAAAGTAACTTATAATGACAACCAAGAATTAATTTAAAAACCTTAAATAATCAACATTGAATTCATAGCTACAGCCTCAGAACAAGAGTTTTAGCTACTAATGTCTAAGAAAACAAGAAGAAAAAAAAAACCTAAAAAGTATTGACGACTTTCTCTTCAAAAGTCTTATTTACTTGTTGGACAGATTTGAGTGTGGATGGCAAGTGATACCGGCAAGACCCAGCCAGATGATGTCCGCTGGTTGGTAGTGAGAGGGCTCTTAGTACCTGCATACCCAAAAAAGGGCGCTGATTAAAAAATAATCATTTGATTTTCTGCCTCCTCCTTACTCTATTGATTGTTCAATAATTATTTTTATAAATTATTTATAGATGTAGAAAATCATAAAATAAAATAACCAAAACCAAATTGAATTGAAATTGTTGTACGCGTTCTGTCCGCCGCCTTCAAGATTGTGCGCAGCTCCTCAATTGGCCACTGCCTTCAGAATCTGCCACGTGGCTGCCATCAATATTCTCCTTTCAAGTGTCCAATTGAATGTGCACTTTGCAGCATATAATTTTATATATTATTATATTTAATTTAATCTATTAAGCTCTCTGTTTGATTTTCTTCTATAATTTTTTATCTTTAATTCATTTTTGTTTTAAACTTTTTCAACTTTACGTCAATTTACTTCTACAAATAAAATACACTATTTAACACAATTCATAAAATTAATGCTCAAAAAGGACAGATATAAATAATAAATGTGAGACAAATAATGATTAAAAATATATATTTTTGGCATCACATCAGCTTGTATAAAAGATTGGAGACGATTTTAATAGTTTTACAACTTATAGAGTTTTTATGTTTATGAGAAAACATACTACATTAAAAGTCAAAATTGCAGATTCAAACAAAACTTCAACTTTATCTCATGATTTCATATTATGATTTGATATCATGGTTTCAAATCATGATTTCATATCGCAGAGCCAAACATACCTAAGATCATTTGAATACTAAGATCAATTAGGATTCCTATACCGATCTTCAAGATTTTTGAATTTCTTCTATATTTATTTTGATATATATATATGTATCCTAAAGCTAATTTAATCTATTATTATATATTATATTCCTAATAAGAAATGGATAATTAATTATAAGACAGCAAATAAAAAAATCAAAGAGAGGCTGCTCTTAAGTTGCTCGTCACACTCCATTACAACTTATCTTTTCTTATTATTTCTTTTTATTGTAGGATAAACCAACTTGTTTTTTTTTGGATAAACTCATTAATTATCAATAGTTGTTTTTACACTTTATGGGTATGATTTAATTCATATAAACTCTAATAATATAAAAACAAATACTATTGTTTTAGCATGTATTTACCATATTTTCCATCTTATATATTTTAGTGTTTTTTTTGAAAAATTAATTACATGCAATCATCATTTAGATAATCTGATAATACCAAAAAAAAAAAAAAAACTTACGTTGTCAACGTGGAGAAGTTAAATTTCGATAAGCTATAAGCTTAAGTTGGTACATATTATTGTAAATGTTTAAGTTATATACCTTGTTAGTATAATATATATATATATTATTTGGTTATCTTTATCTGTAGCTAGTAATATGATGTTTTCAAAATTATAAATCTCACATTTTATGAAAACTTACTTATAAATAATCTTTAAATAATTTAAAAATATACAAAAAAAAAACTTTTTTTCTAATGATGTATATGACTTAAACTCTTTTGTGGTATCCTCCGATCAAATCTAGATGTGAAACTGGAGCTTGCCATTGTGAAGAGAAAATGAATATGCCAATTACTACTCTCTTTTTTTAGATCATTAATCATCCAATGATTTTAAAAGATAGATGTTTAATTTATCAGCATTATTATTATTTTAATTAATTAGAACTTGAATCATATTGCTATTAGCTAATTAAGCAATACATATCAAAATATCATCTTATAAGTTAGAAACTTATGTCTCCCATCTATTGGAAAGTTTAGTGTATAAATTAGAAGAATATATATCGTGATAGATGCACATTATTTATTTATTATTGGTAATTGTACTTAAAGAACTTAATGACCTTTAAAAGATTATGAATTATGAAAACATGCAAAATTTAGAATTGAAAAAATTATATTAAAACAAGGATGAGATATGCAA
>JAJOOO010007452.1:0-16031 GCA_029582685.1 Solanum piurae
ATGACATTGTTTCTACAATAGAACAAGATCATAAATAAGAGTAAGAAGGTCCGCTGAAATGACAAGCAGCTACCTCACAACCCTCCATAAGAAGCCTCTGACAAGGAGAAGGGAAAATATCACAAAGGTCCAGGCTAATAACCTACAAAAAATTGTAAAAGCAAGGGGTGAGTACCAAACCACACGGTACTCAGTAAGTAAACCTCTAAACACAAGCTAAGGGGATAAAATACGGGTACTCCTTACACCCCGACCGAACCTCCACAACTACAACATGCATAAAATCAGCCTAACCTAACAGTTCACCATTTACAAGCACATATCTCAACAACAACATTCTAACAATCACAATTCTCAACAACAAGCTCAATATTCATCAATTACAACCTCCACAAAAAGGCACTCACAATATCAGCAACACACAAGATCAAGTTCATCAAATAGAGGTAACCAAATATCAAGTACTTTACAACCACCAATAAAATACATAATCAGCAAGAATGAAGGATGTCATGGGATGCAATGCAATATGACACCTTGAAATGATATGCCTCAAATACCAAGTACTCTCTCAACCGTATATACATGATACTCCTCGGAAATACATCAAGAGTTCATGACCTATGGGGGACTCGCGAGGTCCATATACCGACACGGACGATCTCCACGTGTCTGTGCGGACGATCTCAACGCACTATCATAAAATCAAACAATCCCCAGCACGGACGATCTCCACGTGCCCAACTTATAATCAGAATCAATTCCTCGCACGGACGATCTCCACGTGCCCAAATTATAATCATACTCGATCTCAACACGGACAATCTCCACGTGTTAGACCTTTACTCATACTCAAACTCATGTCAATGCATATGCACAATATGATATCAAATAAAGGGGATGATGCAACATCTCAATGAATCAAATGTCGCTATGACATTTAATCACCTCAATTATCACAATTATACGGATTCAGTAAAGAACACAATCACACATAATAAATCAAGTCAATAATATACCAGCTAATGCCCACATGCTTTGGTATTCTCGGATTACAATCCGCATTCTATAGTAATAAACTTTCCCTTTATAACACCGGTACTGGTACCATTCTCAACACATCACACACAAACAATTAATCACATTGTCTTTTATTATCCGTTTTCATCATTAAAATTAATCAAGGTGGACAAGTCAACCCTTCACCAAGTCCCATTACTCCCAAACACATACCACGAGGAAATACACGAATTTCATACACTTAACAAGGGTTTAGAAATCCACTTGCCTCAAATAATCAAACAATCACTCTGGGGACTTGAGCCTTCCCTTTTCGTTGTACTTCCAACTCAAAGCAATCTATTTAGATTAATAATCACAATAAGATTTTGAAACTAACAACACCCACATTACTATAGGTCTAGCCTAGACCCAAAAATAACTCAATTTATAATCAAGTTCTTAAATCTTGATGCCAATTAACATGTCAACTCTTTCAATTTTCTCAAATTTCAAGTCTAGGGTTTAATCCCATTTTTTTTCAATATCATAATTCAAATGATATTCATATAATTCAGTAATCCAATATTTAACTACCTATTTCCATATATCAAACTTAAATTATAAAATGATAATAAAGTAAGAATTACCAATTTTGCGAACCACTGATTACGAAACCAGTGGTGAGAATCGCATGAAGCCAAGACATAAATTCCTCACCTGTAGGTTTCCACTTATAATATTACTCCCTCCGTCCACAATTATTTGGCAGGTATACTAAAAATAGATGTCCAAAATTAATTGTCAATTTAAACAATCAAGAAACAATTAATCACCTTTTTCCAATTCTACCCTTAATGATAGTGTAGTTCAATTGAAAAGTTATGTAGACTTTTGGTATTCTTGGTATAGTAGGGTTATATTAGTCAAATTACACCTTCTATTAAATTTTCCTTGAGGGATGTGCATGACCTTACCCTGACAAACAATTGTGGACGGAGGGAGTATAATTTATAATGATTTCCACCATTAACCCTTAGGTAGTTTTTGTAATGACAGTTTTTGTCCCCACCGATTTATAACCCATCAAAGTAATACATGCGTTACTTTTTTTCTAAGAACCATTTAATTCTTAATTTATAATGTAACAATATGAATTCTCCAATGCTTAATTCTAGAAAGGACAATCATTCTCAATCATTATTCCACTAATAGCCATCAATGTTAAAGAAATTAGGGTACACAAAACGATATTGTGCACCTATCAAACCTACAAATTTAAGTGGCAATTCATTATTCTTTTTACCTAATATAATATTAATATATATACATATATGCAACAATCATCTTAAACATACAGAATTGAAGTTTCACTTAAGATTACCTGAAGCGATTCGTACTCCTTCGTTCGATATTGCTTCCGTTATTCTCCTTTTTCTCTCTAAATTAATTGTTTATTAAAACTGACAAAATCCACTAATTTATTTTTAATACATGGGCCTAATGGTAAATGATCTTAAATAAATGATCACTTTAACCCATTAAATATCGATTAATTTAATTACCTACAATTACCTATCAATTAATTAACTCAAGTTTAACGAATAGGTCAAAATTCTCAAAAATAATCTACCGGGTCATTACATAGATACTAAAACTAATTTTTTTAGTTTAAAAAATGACACATAACTTTAAAAAGAATGCCCCAGTCATTTTGTTTTACCCCTTCAAATCCGAACCAACTAAAAAAAAAAAACTTGAATCTTGAATTTCTAAATCATTGAGATGATCGAATAAAAGAGGAATTGAATTTCTTTTAAGTTGGGTCAATAGATTGGATCTCGAGTCATAAATAAATAAGTGAGGTAATTTTTTAAAGTCACATGACATTTTTGAAATTAAAAGTAATAATTTTAGAATTTACTTTAATTCAGCAAATACAGATCTATTAATAAAATAAATAAATATGCACCATATGTTAAAAGATGAGGATATATATATGCACTATCTTTTAAACAAGGATATATATATTATAAAACTTGAAATTCAATGGTATATATTTACCCTTTTCCCCTATACAATTTGACTAGTCTGATTGGCTCATTAAGATGAGTGAGCAGTCAAGATATTTTTTAATTTCTTTTTTGAGAAAAAAGTTAAAAGAGTAGGGGAAAATATTACAATATGAATATCACTAATAAGATTATGAAAATTAAATAATGAATCAATTAAATTTTTTGAGTGAATTATCAATAGATTTTTTGTTTATAGAGTTCAAACGTGTGATATTAGATTTTGAATGAAGAAGTTTTAACCATCTCATTTTACTTTATCGTTGTAAATTAGTAAATAATTATTTGTATGATCGTGAACTGATGATATTAAACTATACCAACTTGCAATTGTTGGGTGATTTAATGATTTAAAAAGTGTTTTTAATATTTTATTTTATGTAATCCTGTTTGATTGAATATCACGGGCTTAAAAAGTATAAAGATAATTTTAAAATTTATAATTTTACACAGATCACAATATTTATTTTTAAAAACTTAAAATATTTTTTTAAAATAAACATCTAATAAACTTGACTGAATCTTCAAATTTCACCCCTATCAAATAAATTAAGACAAAAAATAATATGTAATCCTTACTGACACAAACTCTAATTGAATATAATAACTATAAATGACATCGTCATTTGAAATATTGTTTTAATTTTTTTTGTTGGGACTCACTCTGGGTGTTGGGACTCGTTCTTTTTAAAATATAGCGAAATTTTACTTTTTCACTTATCATTGCTATTGATTTTCATGATTTTATCATTTACGTTTCAAAATTATTATATTTTATTTAGCCATTTGGAAGTAATTTTATTTTTATTATACTTACAACTAGATCTGGATCTTACCAGCTCAATTTCATGTGGTGGTGGTGGTAGTTTTCATTATTTTATCATTTACGTTTCAAAATTATTATATTTTATTTAGCCATTTGGAAGTAATTTTATTTTTATTATACTTACAACTAGATTTGGATCTTACCAGCTCCGTTTCATGTGGTGGTGGTGGTGGCGGTGGCGGCACTATTTTATTGGCAAAAGGCATAAATTACCCCCTAAACTTGTACCCAAAAGTCATTTACACACTTTAACTAATGTGGCGACCTATTACACACCTTAAGTACATAATAATATATTTATTTCCCCCTTCATAAATTACCCCCTAAACTTGTACCCAAAAGTCATTTACACACTTTAACTAATGTGGCGACCTATTACACACCTTAAGTACATAAAAGTATATTTATTTCCCCCTTCCGTCACCCAACCCAGGACATTATGCCTAGAGTGAGAACCACTCGCCTCCTAGTGAAGCCACGTAATAAAAGGCCCCAATCCGATTCATTTGACCCAAATCAATTTCTTTTCACCCAAATTCATTTTATTTTACCCTAGTCCATTTATTTCACCCACCCGTTTCCTTTCTCTAAGAACACCAAAACCTGATCGAAAAAATTCGTCTGTAAATCCTAATTTTAGCTAAATATTTCTTCAATTTTGTAGTGTTTTTGAAGCATCCTTGTAGTTTTAACCATCTAATCAAGTTTCCACTGTCATATTTGAAGAACATTGGTGTGTTGTCGATCGAGGCGTTCATTGTTTGGTGGAAGCAAATCGGTGGTTACTAGGGTTTGGTGGGTACAATCGAGGCGTTCATCGTTCATAGTTTGTTGTCGTCTCCATATTTGAAAGGTCAGTCACACATCTCTAGGGTTACTTCATAGTTCATACTTTTTAGCTTAGGGTTATTTCGTCTTTAATTTTTTTTCAAGTTTACTATATGTCGCCTTTCATTCACATGATTCCCCTTTGTTGTTGTATGAATTTTGTTGTTGTATATGTTTTGTCGTTGTTGTTGAGGGTCAACTGTTAACATTATTTTCAGGTTAAAATGTCTTTTGAATTGATTACTTTGAGATTTTTACCATGGTGGTGTTATGAAGATTGGAAAAAAAGGATTCAAGGGAAAACCATATCATGGTGGAAGAGTTTATGAGTTTTTAGATGTTGATATAGATAGGTTATCTTATTTTGAATTGAGGGATTGTCTGAAAGAGTTGGGGTATGAACCTAGACAATGTGTGTTGTATGTGAAACTTCCTAGAAGTATTGCTATGTTAGAAATCAAATTTGACTATGATACTACGTTAATTGCTGAGGGTTTGAGTCATTGAGATATTTTGAACTGTTTTGTGTGTCACTTTGTTGCTGATTCAATTTTGGTCCCACCTTCATTGGAATATGGGGAAAGTGGAGTAGTTGAGGGAGCATCTCAAAATAGTGGGCCTAATGCATCTTTTGATGCTGAATTAGAACCAATACATGAGGCCCAAGAAAATGCCTCAAACCCTACCTCAAACCCTGCCCCTGCCAATTCAAATACATCTTCTCATGTACACTTTTTCACTGCTCTAAATACTCTTCCTCCTACTCATCAAACTCCAACCCCTATCCATCTATCTACTGATCTAACTCTTGACCCTGTCCATCCTTCCTCTGATCCAATTCCTGACCCTGTCCATCCTTCTAATGAACAAGATTCATATAGAGAATCATTGAATGAGGGGGGATTTAATGGGAGTGATGTAGATGATAAGCTAAGAAATTTTAGGGAGGAAAGGAGTAAAATAAAGAGAAGGAAAAGGGGAGAAAGAGCTTCATTGCCTGATCATGTCAAGTTAGGAACAGAGAAAAAAGGGCTAGATGCTGGGTATGATGAATATACAGGTGGTAAGATCATGTCAAGTTAGGAACAGAGAAAAAAGGGCTAGATGCTGGGTATGATGAATATACAGGTGGTAATAGAAACAACTTAGAAGGCAAGCTAGCTGGTGATGAGCCTTATTATCCCTCAGATTAAGCTGCCAGTTTTGAAACAGATCCAAATGCTTTCAGTGATGATGAAGAAGAGGTTCAACAAAGAGAGAGTTAAGACAAGAAGGAGAAAGCAGGTGAATAGAGTTGTATTTGATGCATCTTTTCAGAAAATAGTGTGGGAATTGGATCTTCTATTTGAAAGTGTTAATGAGTTTAGATCTGTTGTTACCAAATATGATGTTGTTGAACATATTGCAATTGAATCGTATATTAATGAACCAACAAGGGTAAGGGTTAGGTGTACAGTTGGTTGTCCTTGGGTTTTATTTGCTAGCTTTGATTCTAGGACAAATAATTTTGTTGTAAAGACATACAATCCAGTTCACAAATGTGATCCTACTAATAGGAACAAGCTTTGTAATAGCAAGTTCTTATCTAGTCACTACAGTGAAAGGATAAAGGAACAACCTGACATTAGAATCTTTGAGTTTCAAGGGCTTATTAAAAAAGAATTGGATTTATATGTTGAAAAAACAGTATGTAGGAGAGCAAGAAACAAAGTATTACAGGAGTTAATGTGTGACTATGTTCTTGACTTTGGGAGGATTTTGGACTACAAAGATGAGTTAATAAGAACTAATTCAGGTAGTACATGTGTAGTCAAGCTTCATGAGGAAACATTTGAAAATGGTAGAAAAATGTTTCAAGGCTTCTACATATGTTTTGATGCAATGAAGAAGTCCTTCTTGGCTGGTTGTAAGAGGTACATTGGTTTGGATGGTTGTTTTCTAAATGAAGGTCAATTATTGGTTGTTGTTTGTAAAGATGGGAACAATCAAATGCTTCCACTGGCTTGGGCAGTAGTTGAAGTTGAAAATAAGTTTACTTGGGCTTGGTTTGTCAAACTTCTAAAGGAAGATATTTAGTTGGGAGACGGTACAAACCTCACAATCATATTAGATATGCAAAAGGTCAGAATATTTATTGTTTTTTTTTATTTATTTCATGTCTTAAATTCTTAGTTTCATGTCTTGAATTTTCTTATAGGGTCTTGAAATTGTCATAACTGATCATTTGCCAAATGTTGAGCATAGAATGTGTGCTAGACACATCCTTGCTAACTGGTCAAAGAGATGGAGAGGTCTTGAGAGAAATAAATGTTTCTGGAGGTGTGTGTTGTGTCGTAATTTTACTATCTCTAGAAAAATCACTTTTTTGAAATGTTCTAAGTATAAAACAATTCGAGAAAAATACTTAGAAAAGAGTCGCCACTTAATTTTTTAAAGAAATCAAGAAAACTTATAATTTTCAAAGACTTAAACAGAAAAAATCATTTGAAAATACCAAAGAGGGTTCGGGGTTCAATTTACACTTCAAGAAGGGTTTAAGCATTCGAAGTGTCCGCTAACATGCGGTTGACCTGCGACTTGACTAAAATATATTTGACTATTTTTAGAAAAAATGATTTAACATAAAAATAATATAATAACTTAGAATATTCGATTAATTTTGAGAAAATAATTAAATAAAAGACACATTTTATTTTATCTTATTTTTTGGAGAAAAGCGACCTAAATAAAGCATTTGAATTAAAATACAAGTGACTAGAATTTTAGCAAAATTAGATTTATTAGAATTTATTTATTTTTAAATAATTTGAACCAATTTGATTAATTTGAGCATGAGAACTATTTTGAATTAATTGAAGAATAAATAAAAAGTTTGACTAAATATATTCAATAAAAGTATAAGAGTTGATAAAAAGTGAATTATATTAAAATATACTAACATAAAGAGTATAATTCATCTTTTGGGGAATTTAATTAAGTTAATTAGTAATCTTAAAGTTAAGGTTAATAAAACAAACAATGAATAATCACAATTAAATAATTTAAGAGAGGAAAGAAGAATTTAGGCATTTTGGGCCTATTTTTGCCTTTCAAATTTTGTGTATACACCAAGTGTATACCGCTGTATACCAGTATATACTGCCTGTTTTTTTCAATGTATACTGATGTATACGAATGTATACAGCTTGTATCTGCTAGATTTCCTATATTCCTTGCTTCCAAAACCTATGTTGGCTTGCATTCCGCTTTGATTGACCAAAGAATCGAGACTCGAAGGGAGAGTTTAGGACCCCCATGGCCCCTTGTCATGCAAATAAGGAGATTTCGAGTCCAAAAGACTCTCATGGCGTTTTACGACAAAGAAAAGAAATGAATACAAATTAGTATATGATAAGAAAACAATTGACAATTAATAAGGCATACACGTAGCATTGATTCATATAATCAGTAGACATAAACTATATACACATTATCAACCATGAACTAATAAGGAAGTGGGCAAATAACAACAATTTCATGAGTTAAAAAAAAACGATAATCCAAAGTAGACAATCAACATGACAACATTTGAATATGACTAAAAAAAAAGAAAAAAAAAAGTGAAGAACCTAATGCCCAATAGAGGGACATGAGCTATCATGAGAAATGCACAAGTTGAATGTAAACAAAAATTCAATAACGAGGAAGACTATTATATATATACTTAGGTTCTATAATAAACAAAGAAAAACAAATGCATATCCATAATAGGACAAGTATGAGAAGAGACCAATAGCAACTTTACATTATTATTTATTATATATAAATATCAACAACAATATAAAAGCAAAACAAATTAACTTAAACTGATACTTGATGATACCAAAAGAACAAATAATGCACAATCAGTATACAAGCAAAAGACATAAAATATCAATCACATCCTCCAACATGTTAACTAGCACATGTAAAGTTCCTTCTTCACAATATAATACCAAAAATTGTTTTAAAGGATACAAAATTATTGCCACATCAGAGATTTCACTACACCTTTTTTTAAAAAAAAATTAGACGCTAGACTCTTATGTTGACATTTACGATAAGGCTCCTCCAATATGTTGTGATGAGGACGCTTATGGCAATTGGGATATGGGTGAATAATGCAAAGGATAATTAGCTCTACAAGTTGGACATGTGTTATTCATTGATAGCCATTTTATCAGACAGTGAATATGAAACTCGTGCAAACAATTAGTTGTTATCACCTCATTCTCACATTTGAAATCTTCATAGCAAACAGGGCAAGTTTGAATACAAAACATATAGGTGACATAACTAAAACCGGTAATAATAGTTTTCAAATCAATTGTCAGCGGTTCCAAACAAATTTTAAAAAAAGAAACTCTTAACAATAGAGACGCTTAAACGCCTTACACAGAAAAAGTATCGAGCAATCGAATATAACAGAGAACTACATTTTTAGCTCATATGGAAACTGAAATCGAAGAGAATGTTACCTTTTCGGAGGCAGCGAACTGAGACGACGAGCTTAACCACGAAGAACTACCACCACTGTGAGCCTACTTCGATGAGTTCAAAAATATAAAACGACTTCGAATTCTAATAGAGGAGACTCAAACTCTCTGTTTTTTTTTTTGTTTTACTCTTTCCAGTTGTCTCCCTTCTTCTGTATCGTCTTCCCCTTTTTCCAACTTTATTTTTTCTCCCCTCCTCCCCCTTTTTTTTAACACTAAAGAAGATGGAGGTTTATATAGAGGAATTTGGGGTCGATTTAGGGGGAAATCGGGTTGAAAAGATTGGATGATTTCCAAATTCGAAATTCAAAAATCTCTTCTCAAGAGATAAGGTTGCCAGATTTCCATGATTTGGTGGGATTTTCGCGTGAAGAAGACGATATAGGGGTCATAGGGTATGGCTGTTTTTTCCGGATTTGCGTGTTGTACGTCTGGATGTTGTCGCATCTTCTTCGCTGGAAGAAGAAGAAGGAAACGGGTGGGGTCGGGCATACTGCTGGTGTATGTTGGGTTTGCTGTAGTTGTAGGAATTGGGTATGGGTTTCTGGAATTGGAAATGGGCTGGGTCAATTGAATTAGGAATGGGCTGAAGGGAATGTTGTGGGCTGCTGTAAATTGGGCCCAAAACTGATCTAAAAAAATAGATTGAAATTGATATTAGAGGATGGTTAAGGATTGCAATTGTAGCCAATTAGAATTAAGGAATTAGCCAAATTGAATTTAATTGATGAATTCGGCTAAAAGTTTAAATAAGGCGAATTAATATAAATGAGATAATGAGCTTCTTAACTTTAACGAAATAAAATAATCAACTTAATTATAAAATAATTAATTCAACATTATAAACATGTCGATTAACTAAACTAATTAACCAAATATTTAAGTAACTAAAATCTTTTTGAGATGATTTTCGAATATTCATAAAATATACTAATTATATACATAATTATGTAAAACATATATATTATTTAAAAATTATAAAAAATGATGAAACCATTTAAAATAACTTGCGAAATAAATTTATTTTATTCTTTTTTTTGATTTTTTTTATAAAACTAATTATTTTAAATCGTTTAAAATTGAAGAAGCTTGATGATTAATTTATATTGTGGAAGGCCAAAATTGGGTGTCAACAGCTGTCCCTCGTTTGACTTGGATTGATGAAAGAAATTCGAGGCAAATGAAATTGACGAATCCAATTTTGATCGACCACATCTTCATCTTTTTTGAAAAGGGTTTTGGTACGGACTTTAGGAATTATGACCGAACCCCATAAATGGGTTTCCTACATATCTCCGGCTATATGATAATTCAGGTCACTTGTAGTTCGATATGCTTGATTTGACGCACGATTATGAAAGAATTCAAAAGCTATCCCGATATCGAATTATGAAGAGACCGAATGCTTGAGACTAAGATTTAAGAGAGGATGTTGGAATACAGCCGAGTTTTCAACATTGAGCCCGCCTACATATCCCTCAACTAAGGGAATCAGGTTGCTTGTATTCGACTCGATCGATTGAAAAGGAAATCTATTATGCTAGATAACCTTTGTTTCTGGAAGAGTGACAAGTAAGTCAAGTATGGAAAGAAGGCTTGCAACCTCTTAACCATGAATGTGGAGCTCTTCACATCCATAAGTAAGAACTTACACAAACATAATTTCCAAAGCTTTTGGTGCATTGTCACTTGGATTGGAAAGTTGCTTCCGGTGAAAATTAAAATTTTCCAGATGCGAAACTAAAACCGATAAACCTAAAGAAAAACCCACATGCCTTCTGATAGGGGTGTGGTTTGATTATGGTGGAAGTCGTTCCTCAACTCGCGTCCTAAGAGTTTGGCACTCCTCTTTGGACTATGTCCCAGTTCACTGCTAAGAAAAAGTTCCACGTTGTGCTGCATCCTTGTTGATGTCGTCCGCACCTGTTGTTTGATTTGAGAATTCAGCCTTTCGGATGCTCTCGACAGAGACTGAAATAAACTCATTAGTAGAAACTGTAATTGGAAAAAGTGGTAGCATCTCTTACGATGCTTTTCAGTTACTCTTGCTGTGAAAGATGTTACATAAGTATGTTCAGTATATGTCTGCACACTCAAAGTAAATAATTAGTAGACATAGTGCCGCTCTGGCTAGCTGTTTGAGTAAAAAATAAAGAAAGATAATGCATATAACAAATGAGTATATATATTTATGAATAAGCATAAACATCTTTTTCAACTAGATGAGAAAAATAAAGAAGTATTGAGAGTAAAAGATAATGGATACCGCTTTCGAACACAGTATGTCCATTACAACTCATGATTTGTTGCGGATTTGGAGATGTCATTGCTTGTTTTCTGCATGGCAAACTCCGGTAATCTCTGTAACGATCTAGATGGCTCAATGATTATCCAACTGTAACGAGGTGGATGGCTCGATGAATATCCAGCAGTAACGAGGTGGATGGCTCGATGATTATCCAACTGTAACGAGGTGGATGACTCGATGATTATCCAACTGTAACGAGGTGGATGGCTCGGTGAATGTTCCAACTGTAACGAGGTGGATGGTTCGATAATATTTGCTACTAAAAAATGTTCCACGTCGTGCTGCATCTTTTCTGATGTCGCCTGCACCTGTGGTTTGATTTGAGAATTCATCCTCTTGGATGTTCTCGACAAGGAGTCGATGCTCCATTGATAGGATAATGTTTGATGATCCATCGGCGGGATGATGTTGATGCTCCATTGATAAGATGATGATGCTTCGTTGATGATCCATTGGTAGGATTTTGTTGATGTTCCATTGATAGGATGATGATTCTTCGTTGACGATCCATTGGTAGGATTATGTTGATGTCATTCTGGATGATGACGTTGATGCTCCATTGATAGGATGATGATTCTTCACTGATGATCCATTGGTAGGATTATGTTGACGTCACTCTGGATGATGATGTTGATGCTCCATTGATAGGATGATGATTCTTCATCAATAAAAAGACGATGAGGTCCTTCTGGGTGGTAGTACTATCTCATTTGATAATACTGTGGCAATGCACCTTGATGCTGAAAAAATGTAATTTGATGTCATTGTAGATGCTTGTACATGTTGAGAGTGACACTTTCACTTGTTCACATTTGAATACTTGAATTCATTGTGACACATGCTTTGCTGGAAATTTGAACGAGGTGTTGTTGCTCCTTTTCTGAACTATTTCTTTTTATTCTGAAAAACATCAATAACTTTCCTGCATCCATAGAAAAGTTATCAATTTTGGGGAGCTCCCCGCCCTTTTGACTTCTCCATATTCATTGAATGGAGGATTGGGATGATCTTGAGGCAAACTTATAGACCTATATCCACAGAAAAATCGTTAGTTTTTAAAACAAACTGATCTGTGTTGAGTTCTTCAGTCACTTGCTCCTTGTCTCGCTATCTTCGGTTGATCACTCTGTTCTCTTACTTCTCGATAGATATAAGATGAAATTATACAAAGTGTTTGACATGTCAAAGCCTAAAAAAAAAAAAAAAAAAAAATTCAAAAATCAACTCGGGAAAGGTCATAGTCAAATGTCATGTCATGCATAGCTTAAATGATCGTCCTTGGTTCCAAACATCGGTACATCCGATAGCTTGTTCTGGAGAATTTAAAAATCTTTAAAGCTTGGGAAATTTCTGACACGATCCTCCCGAAATTTGCTATAATTGAAAAGTTTTGCAGTTGACTCTGAAATCCAAAGGTGTCAGAGATTGCTGCAGTTGACTATCAATTTTAATGATACCAGAGATCATTTAAACTTCTAATCCCGCTCGAGATATTCAAAATTTACCACAAGCTTCTACTGATGCTTAAGAATTTTTTGAGGTCATCCTAAAAAAAATAAAAAATTGTCCCAGTTAGAAGTCTTGTCGTATCTTAAACCATTGATATGACTTTTAGAATTTTTGAGATCCTCTCAAAAATTCTGTCCCAGTTGCAACTCTTAATGTATCTTCAGTCTTGACTTTGTTAGAGAGATCTTCATCTTCAGAATTTTTGAGTCCCACTCAAAAATTTTGTCCCAGTTTCTATTTTAAAGAGAAATAGAAATCTTACGGGAAATATGACCGAGCCGTTGTGGCGCCTACGTATCCGGTTGAAGCAGGAATCAGGTCAAACGTAGTTCCCCCTCTTAAGGATTAACAAAAATAGGAAATTTCGATAAGGAAATGACCGAGGTCGACACAGGCCGCCTACGTATCTCATTCTTGAGAATTCAGGTCGAACGTAGTTCAAGTACAAAAGGACATATTGAAAATATATGAAGGGGTGACCGAAGCCAACACAGGCCGCCTACGTATCTCATTCTTGAGAATTCAGGTCAGACGTAGTTCATGTTACAAGAAATAATTCTTCTAACTACAGAACATAAGACGATTACAAACAACCGATGCGATTACAAGGAAAGAAATAAAAGAAACTCTAAATCTTCAAATATAACTACTCTTGATAATATCTGAGCCGATTGACAACTTGAGATGAATGTCTATGTTCAACCACGACATGTGATCAAACAAATGCATCGATGTATCTTCTGAGTAAACTGTTGAGTTCTCCTTTCTGAGCTTCTCTTAGATAGACCTGATTCTGACTTCTTTGGCACAATCATCCTAATCTAGATTTACAGTTTTTTATCATCCGGATTCGACTTGCCTTGAGTATCGAATTGTTTCGAATTGTTTCGAATCTTTGATAAGGTGTTCGAATATCATGATTTACTCGTCATGCTCTTCAAAACCATCTTCATCTACCTCATTTTGTTCCTTCAGCTTGTGACATGACATGGTATTGACAGTTTTTTTTTTTTTTAAAAAAATAAATTACTTTTACATAAATAAAAAACAAAGACCGTTAGATAGAAAAATTAGAGCAAGTAAAATAATTTTTTGCAATAGAAGAGGCTTTCATTGAAAATAAGGAAATACGAACTTTGGCTATGACCATGGGCCATTTTGCCTTTTTCAAAACATTACGAGGTAAATTAAAACATAATTAGGCAAAATAACATAAAAGGTGGGTTCTGGGCCACATTTGGATTACCACCAATTTTAAAAATAGCATAAGATTCATCTCTGTCTATCGAGATGAGCGAGGAACCAAAAGCGGAGTAGAAGTCCAATTAAGAACTTGCTCCATTGGCTCGGCGTCTCATATGCTTAGTGTCTCGATCATCTTCTTAGGTGCAATATCACCTTCTTCACAAAGATCCCCAATTCCTTCTCCAAGACCATCATCATTGGCATATTCCTCTACCAGAAAGGACTGGTGTGAATGAGGCACAGACCTTGATGGAGCATGATTAATCCCCTTTCTGTTCTGACCCTCTCTTGACACAGAAACAAAAGCTTGATGGGGTGTCATGCTCGTAAAATTGAGTTTCTCCCTTATGCTTGGAGAAGCTACAACTTTCTTAAGGTTGTCAGGACCAGTCGGGACTATCGCATTTACCATGCACCATTCATCATCCATCTCTATCATATTGATAGTGGCGCCTCCATAGTTCGGTGGAGGATTACTGTTGACGTTGGTTACAGTGGTCTCGACCACTTTCCGGTCGATTAAGTCCTGTATCTTATGCTTTAAATTAATACAGTCTTCAGTATCATGCCCAACACTGTTAGAATGATACGCACACCTTCGATCAGCTCGATAGAATTTAGATCTAGTATCAACATGCTTGGGCCCAACTGGATGAATAAAACCTGCCACAGTTAATTGCTCATACAACTTTGTTCGACTTTCAATGAGCGGCGTAAACTTTCGAGCGGGTTTCTTCTCGAATCGCGAACGAGAAGGATCATAATGACCTTGTTGAGGCGGAGGCATTTGACAGTAATTTGGAGCGTTTAGACAGGGAGGTGCTTGAGACTCTGGGTCAATCATGCCACTAGTGAATCCCCCACGATTCAACAATGAATTACCATTGGCATTGGAAGTGGCCGTTGGAAAGGTGACAATTCCTTGATCAATCAAGTCCTGAATTTTATGCTTCAAGTTGATGCAATCCTCAGTGGTATGTCCAACACCTCCTGAATGGTAAGCACAATGAAGGTCGGGCCTGTAAAGTCTGGAATTGACATTGACATTTTTTGGATCAATTGTTCGTATCAGACCTGCCACTTTCAATCTCTGAAAGAGTTGGGTTCTACTTTCAACCAAAGGAGTAAAGACTCGAGAAGGTTTCTTCAAAAACTCCTGACAAGAAAGGTTGTAATTATTTCGTGAAGATGGAGGTACTTGGCAATAAATGGGAGGATTTTGGCGAGTAGGTGCTGGTGTTTGGAAATTTCGGTATTGTGGAGCTTGGTAGCTATGAGGGGAGTTTGGGTAATTTGGCAATGCAACTTGGTAATTTGATTGAGCATTTGGGTAATTTGGCGATGGAGCTCGGTAATTTGGATAATTTTGTGGTGGAGTTTGGTAATTTGATTTGATGGGGTAAACACTTTGTGGAGCTAAAGGGTAGGTTTTGGATGGTAAAGGTTTTCGACCATTGAGACTGGCATGTCTCTTCGATTTTTGCCTCGATTCAAATGAGATAGAGGAAACATCTTCCCTTTTCCTTCTTAATGGTCCTGAGGATTCATCTTGCGGAGTCATTCGGATGATTTTTCCGGTCTTGAGACCATCTTCAATAGCTTCACCAATTTTGACTATCTCACTGAACTTCTCTCCTAAAATGAGCAACATTCTATTGTAGTACTCCGGCTCTTGAATGCGCACGAAGACTTCAATAATCTCTTTTTCGGTCATGGGAGGCCTAACCCTT
>JAJOOO010007453.1:0-16284 GCA_029582685.1 Solanum piurae
TAGAATCTTCAAAAATCAGGTACTGGAACCCTTTCAGTCACCATCTACGGATCGACAGTACGGTTCGTAGATCCATCTACGGACCGTCAATGGGCACCATGGTTCCACACTTGGTCAGATTTCCCTGATTTGCCTCCATGCCTTGGCTGCTAATCTACGGCCACCATCTACGTTGCGTCAATAGACCTACGGTCCGTAGATCACTCCGTAGATGCCCTTTTCTGCATCCCTTTTAGCTGTCTCTTTACTTCCGCGCCTGAACATCTTTCCTGCAAAATATGATAAAAATACATAAAAACCAATACTAAAAGGCCCTAGACACACCCAACTTGTAAGTGAAATGTATTAGAAATACCGTAAACTCACGGTATATCACATACATATCTTACCTTTAGTTCATCCATAACCAACATACATAAGTAAGGAGACATACATGATCATTACTTGTAACAAGCAAAGTCAACCTTAACATTCATACATATCATACATACATAATTCATAAGTCTTCATAACATAAGAGAACCTAACGATAACCTCTCTTAAGGTCCACTTGTGCAATGTATGGGTAAAGTCCCATACCCCCACTCATACTAAGTGGTACGTCCTAAGAAGTCATAATTAGAGTCCATGTTCTTATCATAGTTCATATTCTTATCTTATAGCAATAATAACATTAACCGACATAGCCCATGTGAGCTACATGGAATCCGGTATCTTACTCCCACACCGAAAGAGATGTCCTACTTGCCTAAGGTAGAACATACATAATAACTTTTAGGTGGATCCACTAGCTAAGACCTACAGGGGCACATAGTTATGGGATATAGAGATTGCTTCTAGAAACCCTAACTCTAGAGCCAAAGGTTTCCATCTCATGAGGTCTTACACAGTGGGAAGCCAGACTTTCTATCATCCGAGCTTCCTTCTCACTTTCTATATCCGCTCATTGCTGAGCATAATTCCCTTTAAATGTCACTTTAAGTCTTTACTTAAGTTTATGATCATGAAAGAATGCACTAGGCACTCAAACCAACATCATATCATAATAGCTCATAGATTCATAGGGTGAGAATGTCCTTTCAACCTTAGAATCATTAACATGTGAGAAAACCTTTCACATCCTACTTATAGTGTTTCATGAGAATAACATTTCATTCAACACAACAATGCTACCATAGTCATAACATATCATACATAGTCATATCATATCGTACCTAGTCATATCATATCGTACATCGTCATATCATATCATATATAGACATGTATAGGGGTATAGGAAAGAAGGATCTTGCTTCAATACCACAATATACACATTAAATAAACACCTCTACCTTTCAAGTGGATCAACATTATCATGTCCATTTCATGCATAATAGTATGTAAAGGTGCATATGAAAACTAACCTTTCAATAAACACCATAGCTACATTATCATTATACACATTTCCTTCTCAAAGTGTTCATAAGCATGTACATAATACCACAATCACACATAATCCACATATATTGTATTCAAGGGTCACATTGAGTCAAAAAATCTAGCATTCTACATATAAAACATAGATACAACTATGATTCAAGTAATCCATTCATTTCATGCATAAACTCATATGATCATGTTATAGGTCATATGGGTGAAGTCTTTGCACAATAATGTCATATAGAACTTCAACATACATAATATCTTTCTTATTTAAGCCTAAACATCCTTAACTTGTTCATATTAGTTTTTACCTTTAAAGACCTAAAAGTTATTTTCATATTATGAGCAACACCTCACATGGTCATCATGTAAACCTAACTCTCAAGGTAAACTAACCACATGTTTCCTTCTTACTCAATTATAGACATATAGCATCAAGTAGACTAACTCTCAATGCCACTTCAATCATGATCCATCATATAATACCTATTCAAGATAGTTCATGTATACAAGATTCATTCATAAGCAATTCATCAAGAATTTCATCAATCTTAGAGGTTCACATCTAACCCTTAATTTGTCTTTTTCATGACATAACCCTAGAATATTTGGTTCATTAATAATATATGTAGAGACATACTTAGATCATGTAATTACCTCATAATCAACTCATATTCAATCAATTGAATCAACTTCTAACAACATATACAAACCCTAGCAAATTGCCCTTCAAGGCTAAGAATCAAGATCAACCCTAACTTCTAGAATTAACATATTAGATATATATATATCATGATTCAAAAACATAATAAACATAAACATAATCAATTGCTAAGCTTCCATGATCAATCAAGTCACACCTTAGTTCTCAATTTAGGAAGAAGGGGAAATCCTGGGTCCAAGGGAGATTTTCATTAAAATACAATAATACTCGATTAATCCAATCATAAATCATCTTAATCAATCATAATAAACCTTACTTAAACAATTAAATTCATTTTGGAAGGAGACCCATGTTCATAGATTGAAAACACTAGATTTTGGGAATTTGAAAACATAATTTGAAAGGGATTGTTGGTGATAGCTAAGCAAGAATGAAAAACATCCATACCTCAATTAAGAATCTACAAGAGATTTGGGGAAGAACCTTTGGAATCCACAACCCTAGCTTCAATGGCTCATTTCTTCTTTCTTGAGTTTAGAGAGAGAAATATTGAGAAAAGATGGTTTTTTCTTGGGTTTTACATTTTAGTGTCTAGGAGTAACTAAATTGGAGAAATTTTAACTTTAAAAGGTATATATATTTATTAGAAAAAGAATGGGAAAGTGTTGGTTTGAGTTTTGGAGGGATTACTTTAAAGCCCAAGCTTAGGCTTTAAGATTTGCCTAAGGCACGCTGGAGCTCGCCCTTTGGCACTCCTGGGCTCGCCAAGGGCACTAGGTGATACGCCTAATGGATCCTTTGCTCACCTAAAATTACAGAATGCTCCATTAAGGAGACATTCACTTGGACGATAGGGCAGTCCCTTGGGTGATTCGCCAAGTGGGTTGGCGAGCCTCGACCTAGCTCGCCCAAATTTCCAGTGGCTGGGTCAAGGGGAGGCTGCCCACTAGTCAAGGAGAGCCCATTTGGCTAATCTCCAAGGCACATGGGCGATGCTACTGCCCATCGTCAAATGGACCCAAGGCATGAATTGCTTTCCATCATTTTTCTAAGGTAGTTTAGGTCCTTACCTCTATCCTAGATGTTTACCTCCTCCCTTTTGGTTCTAGCTTAGTCTAAACATCACCGGAAAGTTACACTAATCCTTAAGCTTAGGCTCTAGGTTAACCTACCATTTCCGGGGTGTTACATGTGCATTGACTATCGTTAATTGAACAAGGTGACCATTAAGTATAAGCATCCTCTTCCAAGGATAGATGATTTATTTGACCAACTTCAAGGAGCGAGTTACTTCTCATTGACCTTCGTTCGGGTTATCACCATTTGAGGGTGAAGGAAGTTGACATTCAAAAAATGGTTTTTCAAATTCGGTATGGTCAATATGAGTTTTTGGTAATATTGTTTGGTTTGAATAATGCTCTGGTGACATTTATGGATTTGATAAAAATGGGTGTTTAGACTATATCTTGACATGTTTATGATTGTGTTCATTGATGATATATTTATATATTCGAGAAGTGAGGATGAGCATATTGATCATTTGAGGATTGTGTTGAAAATTCTCAAGGACCAACAACTCTTTGCAAAGTTTAGCAAATGTTAGTTTTGGCTAAGGTTTGTAGCTTTCCTTGGCCATATTTTTTCAAGTAAGGGTATTGAGGTAGATCCTAAGAAGACGGATGCGGTCAAGAGTTGGCCTACACCTCTATCTCTTTCGGATATTAGAAGTTTCTTGGGTTTAGCTGATTACTATAGAAGATTTGTTGAGGGGTTTTCTTAGATTGCCTTTCCATTGACAGCATTGATGCAAAAGAAGGCTAAGTTTATATGGTCCGAAGCTTCTGAAAAGAGTTTTCAAGAATTGAAGGATAAACTTACTTCCGCTCCGGTGTTGACTTTACTGGAAGGGACTGATGGTTTTGTGGTTTATTGTGATGCCTCTAGAATTGGGTTAGGGTGTGTACTTATGAAAAATGGAAAGGTTATTTCCTATGCTTCAAGGCAACTTAAGATTCATGAGAAGAATTATCCTACCCATGACCTCAAACTAGCGGCGGTTGTTTTTGCCTTAAAGATTTGGAGGCATTATTTGTATGGTGTTCATGTAGATGTGTTCACAGATCATAAGAGTTTGCAATATGTTTTTAATCAAAAGGATTTAAATCTATGCCAAAGAAGGTGGCTTGAGTTATTTAAAGATTATGATATGAGTATACTTTATCACCTCGGTAAAGTGAATGTGGTGGCGGATGCTCTTAGTCGGTTATCTATGGGTAGTGTTGCTCATATTGAAGAAGATAGGAAAGAGTTGGTTCGAGATATTCATAGATTGGCCTGGTTGGGTGTTCAGTTAGTGGACTCCACCAAGGGTGGTGTTATGTTCCATAATGGTTCCGAATCATCTTTTGTGGTGGATGTGAAAGCTAAGCAAAGTCTTGATCCAATTTTCACTGAATTGAGGGAAGCGGTGCATAAAAAGTCTCTAGAGGCTTTCTCCAGATAGAGTGCTTAGATATCAAGGTTGTTTGTGTGTTCCTAATATAGATGACTTGAAGGAACAAATCTTGTCAGAAGCCCATAGTACTCGGTAATCTATTCACCCAGGAGCCACCAAGATATACCTTGACTTGCGGGAGATCTATAGGTGGAAGTGGATGAAAAGGGATATTGCGGGATTTGTTGCTAAGTGTCCTAATTGTCAACAAGTGAAAGTTGAGCATCAAAAATTGGGAGGTTTGTCCATAGATATTAGCATTCCTTCTGGAAGTGGTAAGATGTGAATATGGACTTCATAGTTGGTTTCCCTCGCACCCGGTGACAACATGACTCGATTTGGGTTATAGTAGATCAAATAACGAAATCGGTTCATTTTATTCCCATCAAGATTTCCTTTACGGTGGAGGATTATGCTAAGTTGTACTTGAGAGAGATGGTAAAGTTACATGGAGTGTCTTTTTCTATTATTTCCAATATTGGTACCCAATTCACATCTCAGTTTTGGAGATCTTTCCAAAAGGGTTTCGGTACTCGTGTTAAGCTTTGTACGACCTTTCATCCCCAAACCAATGGGCAAGCGTAGTGTACTATCCAAACTTTTGAAGATATGTTGAGAGCTTGTGTGATTGATTTTAAGGGTAATTGGGATGACCATTTGCCATTGATTGAGTTTGCTTATAAAAATAATTATCACTCAAGTATTAGTATGGCTCTATTTGTGGCATTGTATGGTAGGAGGTGTAGATCTTCTATAGGTTGGTTTTAGGTCGGTGAGGTTGCCCTAATAGGTCCCAAATTGGTACATGAGGCCATGGAAAAAGTTTGACTTATTAGAGAAAGGTTGAAAATGGCTTAAAGTTGGAAAAAGTCATATGCCGATATGAGGAAAAAAGATCTTGAGTTTGATGTTCATGATTGAGTCTATTTGAAAATCTCACCCATGGAGGGTGTAATGAGGTTTGGTAAGAAAGGGAAGCTTAGTCCCATATATGTAGGCCCATATCAAGTTTTGAAACGTGGTCATAAGGTTGTTTATGAACGCAAATTGCCTAATGAATTGGCATCGGTGCATCCGTTTTTTCATGTCTCTATGTTGAAGAAATGTGTTGGTGATCCGACCTCTATAGTTTCGTTAGAAAGTTTGGGGGTTAAGGAGAATCTTTCTTATGAAGAAGTTCCGGTTGAGATTTTAGACCGGCAAGTCAAGAAGTTGAGAAATAAAGAAGTTGCTTCTGTGAAAGTTTTGTGGAGGAATCAGTTAGTGGAGGGTGCTACTTGGGAGGCCGAGTCTGATATGATGCACCGATATCCTCATCTCTTTCCTTCTACCCCTATTCTTGCTTGAGATAATCAGTTCCTTATGGTTTACTCTTTGTTTTGTGTCATGTGTCTTAAATGTTTCCATGATTTCCTTACTATGCATCATTCATGAAAAAATTAAGTTTTGGGAAAATGGGTCAATTTGATGGATTTCTACATGTTTTTGTGCATTATAATATGAGTTGCATATAGACTTCATGATATGATGATTGAACATGCTTTTAAATTGGAGATGACATTTCCTCCTCGGATATGTGTAATATTGTAATTTCATGCATATAAAGGGCTGCAAGGTCTAGTTCCTATCGTCCATATGATGCTTTGAATATGTTCTAGCTTGGAGTCGAGGTTCCTCCTTCGTTGTGTGCATATAGATGAAGTTGCATACATGATGGGTTGCTAGTTTAGAGTTCCTTTCTTTTTGTGATGTCTTGAATCTCATTTGACGACGAATGATCCCAGGTGGAGATAATGTAACACCTCGGATTCGAGAAAGGGCAAGATAGTAGTTTTCAGCAGTTCATGGTCCCATCCGATGGAGGCCAACCACGGCCCGTGAAGTCAACCATGGACCGTGGGAATGGTTTGTGGTTGCCCAGAAAGAAGGAACCATGATTGGACCAACGGACCATCGTGGGGTCCATAATCCGTGGTTGAGGGTCTGTGGTCCAGACCTCAAATTTCCAGCTTCTGATGCTAGATGACGGACCAACAGGATGGACCGTTGGTCAAGATCCGTGGGTCGTGGGTCGGCAATTATTTTTAGGGAAAGTTGGGTCTTTTTCTAATTAATCTAGCCTAATACCATGTCATTTTGCCCATGCCTAAAACCCCTATATAAGTGTTTTAACTCTAAAATTTCCCCATTGAAAGTCATTCTCTCAAATTCACCAAAATAAATCAAGTTCTTCCTCCCAAACAATTCTCTCTCTAGAAAGCTTGAAGAAGAAGGGTCCAAGCTAGGGTTTGCAAGTCAAGTCTCCAATTTCTCCACTGAAGTTAAGCAATTGGCGCTGAGGTATGATAGTTTTCATCTCTGGATTCCTTCCATTCATGAAGTTCCCAAATTCTCCTATTTTCAAATCTAAAATTCCCCAATTGAGTTAGGGTTTTCTTCTATGTTATGGGTTCTCTTAATTTTTTATCTAATTGATTAATTTATGATCTGTGATGCATAAATTGGGTTAATCTCATATTTTTATGGTGATCCCCCATGAACCCATGTAATTCCCATGTTCTCCTATTATGAGCATATATTGTGGGTCTTGGATTATGAAAGAAGATTATATGAAATCAAGCATGAATTGATAGAATTATATGAATTTATGATGAATTGCTATGAACCTATGTCCAGTCCATGTCTTCTAGATGTTTATGATTGAAAGTGGGTTTTGAACCTTGTAAGGTGAATTATAGAATTATGCATGTCTTATGAAATATATGTAAATGTTTTAAGGATGCTTTGAGATTGAAGTATCAATGATGTTGCTATTGTTGTGTTGTTGAAAGGTATTTCTCATATACACATCTAAGCATGAATTGTGAAAGGTTTTCTCACAAAATAAGGATTCTTAGGGTTGAAAGACTTTCTCACCTAAAATGAACCAATGCTAAGAATCTATGCTAATGATAAGGAAAGAGGCGATTACCCATTCTCTTTAATTGAATGACAAGAGGTGATTACCCATGTCACATGATGTAAGGACAAGAGGCGATTACCCATGTTCCTTCATTAGCTAAGATGAATAGGATTAAGAACTATTTCATGGAAGTTAAGCTTAGAACCGAGGGGACAAGTAGTGATTACCCATGTCCTATAACTATGTGCCAATATAGGATTGTGTAGATAGACATTAGCTAGTTGATCTACAATAGCTTGCAGTTCATGGTCCTTACCATGGCAAGTAGGACACCCCTTTTCGGTGTGGGGTAGACACCAGATTCCATGTTGCTAGCTCACATGGTCTTATATGTCGGTTAGGCTACTTGCCACAAACAAGTTAAGTTATGATAAACAAAGATTACTTCATGAAGTATTGTACGTATGTTTCAAGATGATGTTCAATTGCATTGATTGTGTCTTATGGCTTATGCTTTTAACTCTCAAGTTTCATGTTTTAGCTTGATCATTGCATGTTCGTGAAAATGTCCTATTTTAGCATGACATAAATGTTTATATGCATGGCTATCATACTTGGTACATTGTTTTGTACTAACGCATGCTCTTGCCTACATTTCCCCAAATGTAGGGTCCGACAGTCAGGGTTCTCAGTTTTGTGGCTAGTGGTTGACTTGAGAGATTTCCGAGCTTTGGTGAGTCCTCATGCTTCGAGGACGGATTTCATTGTTTTCAGTTTTCTTCTTTACATTCAGTATAGACATGATGTATGGGCTAGACCCAATTTCATTCTATTGTATTAGATGGCTATTGAGACAAGTGTTTAGACATTCGCTTTGGTTTTATAAAACTTTCGACTTGAAATGTTGTCTTCAATTCATTTGATCTATTTCTTATGTTATGAATGTTAAGTGGCTTGTATGGGGCCTCTCGGGGTCCTATACACCATGTTACATCTAGGGTGTACCCCTGGGTCGTGACGATACGTTTTCATAATTTTTATCTTTTAACATATTTTTTCAAGTTTTTTTAAACTTAGAATTTTGAATGGTCTAATAAAGGTTATAGTCCATAGGTATTAGTAACTCTAATAAAGCTCAATTCGAAATCAAATCAATACTATGCTAACAAAACAAATTAATTCAACACAAAGAATGACAATAATGTTGAATATTTGTTCTTTAGTTTTACATTGGTTTATACATTAAAGATACACAATCTAATTTTAATTTGTTTTAATATTTAATCATGTAACTAATACTTTTTAGACTTAATTTAGCATAATCTAGTACTTTTAAATTATGATCATTTTCATTATGACTTTGCAATATTTATTTTATATGATGATTTCATTATTTTTTTATTGAATGTTTTAGTATCATCGCTCATCTCATATTTTGTGTTATTTTCTTAAAACACAACTTAAATAGCTGTAATTTGGTTGGACTAAAGAAATATTTAGAGCACAAGTTAGCTATATATTTGTATGCACACTTTATCGGAATAACCCAAAAACCTGATAAAAACTGAGATTTATTAGTTTGGTTTGATTTAAAAAATTTAAAATACGACACAATGGTTTGGTTTGGTATTTGAAAATTTTGAACCAACCCGAGGTTGAAAAGCCCAAAAAAAACTCGAGTTTTATTATTTTTGTTTGGTTTATAAATTTAAAATTTTTACACAAATGGTTTGGATTGATATTTGAAAAAACCGATTGTAACGACCGGTTTCCGTCGTTATAGAAAAGCCAACGGAGAAAATTTTTGGGCCGAAAAACTTTTTCGTAGAAACTTGGAATTTCCCAACCTAGTCCAGATTTGGACGAAATTGGAGTCAGTAAGGTCTAAGGAAATCTGGTAGCAATTGGGTGGTTTAAATATGATTTTGATTACATGAGTATATAGCTAACACATTAAGGAATCCGTACGACTTACGGAATTGAATTTGGGTGTGTAGAACTCCCGAAATGGAACTTGGTATTAACGGGTATTTTTAGAGTGTCGCTGGTTGAAGGTGTGTAGTGAAATAGGGGGTCTTGAAATTAATAAAATAGATCATTGTTTCGTGCAAGTTGCTGGGGCTGGATTTCTGCCGCCAGGGTGGGGACGTTGTAGCGGGGTGAGGACCACCGTGGCGGGTTCGACGTGACCTAAGTCAGAAATAAACCCCAAAATGTCTTTATTTTGCACTTTCTGACTTTGAGAGTAAGGAGACAAACCCCAGGCGATTCTTGATAGTTTTTCACCATCTTGAGGTCTAAAGGCAAGGTTTTTACTCTCTGAATCCATTTTTTGATCTGTAGAACGTAATCTAATGAGTAAATATTGATGGGGGAGGGTTTTGATCTAGAAATTATGGTGGAAAAAGACCTAATTTGGATAGTGGGATCATGGTATGATCTAGGGTTGTTAGAATTGTTAGTAATCTGGGTAATTAGTGATTGTTTATTGATTCCCATATTATATTGATTGTTTGTAGACCAAGAACAAGCGGAACGAATTGGGAAAGGGAATGATCAAGTTTCTTAGGGTTTCAATCTTGTTTGAGGTAGGTGATGGTTGTGATTCTGTGATATATGTTTGTTCATGCTTCATTATGATACAAGTATGTATGCGAATGTTGCATTATTGATCGTATAAATTGTAAATGAGGATATATGAATGATGAATTCCATAAATCATGACTTGATTGTATGATTATGAGAATGTACTTTATAATTGTGATTGTGGCTTGTTGAATGGATCGGGTGTTGTGTGTCGACACACTAACTTGGATCGGTTGCCACGTTACGGCATAATTATGGAATCGGTTGCCACGTTCCGGCATAATCATTGGATCAGCCACGTTCTGGTATGCTAACAGTTTGGGTTTGGGTTCCATGAGAGGACCAATGACTTGATATAACTGTGATATTTGAGAATCGTGAATTGTTTGTTGTTGTAAATGATGATGATATTGTATATGTTCGGTATTGCATGTTTATAATGTTGTATTGACTTGCTTATGTTGCACTTAGTGGGATAGTCACGTGATCCTACCAGTACACTGTGGTTGTGTACTGATATTGCACTTGCTCTTATTTTTGTTGAGTACAGGTCATCCTTCTGCGGCTATTGACAGACCTCACTTAGAAAATCAGTGATCGCCGATCTAATTCAAGGGTGAGCCAGTTCGTCCAGGCTGCCATGAGTTCTCTTTCTGTCTATGTCCACATTTCGGACTTAGATTTTCTAGTTGGTCATTAGTTCATTAGTTTGGGGTTCTAACCCTTCTTGTTTAGACTTTGGTTCATTATTAGAGGTTTGGTACATTGACTTTCAGGTTCTCCGTGTATTTTCCGCATTGTTTAGTTGTTAGATCTTTTGGAAGTTTATGGAAACTTCAGTCTTTAGCTATTTAACTTGCTTTCGTAACATAAATGCTTTAGTTTTTTGTTTAGTTGCTTGGTTTGGGTTGTAGTAGTGGTTCTCCCACCGGAGGGTTAGTGTGGGTGCCAATCACGATGGTCTGGATCGTGACACCGATCCAATCCGGTCATGTACACCCCTAATTCTCGGTTTCCATTTCTATCTAGAGAAATTGATGGTAAGCCAGAAAGGTTCGTTTATCTTAACCATGATTTAAGAGGTTATTTTGATCAAATAATTATTGACCTTTATATCATTATGAGACAGACTAGATGCTTCTTCTACTAGAGGTGAGCCGAGTCCGATTTATTTAACTAATTTTAAGTATAGTGACAATCAGTAGATATCGTTCAGATATTTTTGCAATTTCATTGTTTTTTTCATATTAAATTTTAGGTGTTTGATTATTTTATAAGATTAATTATGAATACTTCAGAGCATGACATATAATGATAATGGGGATTACATTTTCTGTAACAAAAATTAAATATATATTACTAACAATGAGCACACTTACGTACTCATTTCATGAAACATATATCACAACAAATAGTTTTATTTATTCGTAAAGAGATTTATGATACACATAATACATCATCGTACTTGTGAAACATATATCACGCAAATAGTCTTATTTATTCGTAAGGATTTAGGATAGTAACAATACTTCATCTTGTTATTGAGAATGGGGACTGAGATCTATTTTCCGACATGGTGAGTCGCAATGTCCTTGATGAGGCCAATAATGAACTCCATAAAGTCAAGGGGCTCCGGAATATTTTCATTCAATTTCTCATACATAATAGTCCAAGTAATCCAATTTTCCTTTATGGTTAATGTAAGTGTCATTGAGTTGTATAATTCATTCATATGTCCTTCAATAAAATTGTAGGTGATTGATTTTTCTGCATCATCAATGTGAAAGACCTGTTTGGCATGCCGCTCTTTTCCCCCTGAACATATTAAGGACGCAATTTAAGTTCATACATGACTATGACACTATATATATACGCACTTGAGTTAATGCAATAAAACAACCATTGATATATAATTTTATTTTAAAATAACGATATTATCAAAAATGCTCTGTGTTCTTTCGCATTTAAATTTTGGGTTTTTACTCTAAATAAACATTGATATTTCCTCAGTCCTTTCAATAGATTGTAACTATTTGAGGAATGAACTTTTTGTTGTTTGATTATGATCTCTTGGTCACTGTTAAAATATTTTTGAATTATTAATTATATACTTTATACTCTTTCATCTATTGAAAATTATGTGTTCTAACTTTTGATCTCCCAACCTTTAATTATATAAAATGATGTGAACCAAAGTCAAATTTTAGAATACTTGTAAAGCCAATTTTTCATGATATCCTTTCTCTATTTATTTTGCTTTTACGCCTTATTTGTATGAAAATATGTGGAATATATTACAGAAGAACAAAATAAAAAAGGAAAAGAAAGCTAATTAATCGGTCACTTCTACAAAAGCCAATTGAAAAATGAAATGATATAAGAGGCTTACCAAGGATATATTTCCAGCTAATAACAGAGTTAGTTTTTCCCAATTGACCATCATGCAATGTGAAGTTAGTTATTCTATCAGGAGACATGGTGGATGTTTGGTGTGGATTTGATTTGAAGTGCTCATGAAGTAAATCTCCTGCACACTTCATCTCTATTTGAGCGATCAACTTGCCTTTCAAACCCATTTCTTAGAAGTGAGTGAGATTTTCTTACAAGGGAAGGTTTACAAATTTAGTGAGATACACGCTGACTTTATATAGTGTGTGATTTTTATAGCTAGTTGAAATTCGTGTATAATTTTTACCCCTGAATTTTGAAGAATGTGGTCCATTTTGTATAGTTGAGGTGACAATATTTATGCACGAAATATACAAAGTTGAAATGTCGAATACATATCTCATCTTCCTCCATGTTCATTTACAACTTGAAATTTTTAATTTAAATCTTCACTTGATCATTATGAAATTGAGATTCAAATGGTTTTAGATATTTCTCATATTTTACAATTACATACACTCTAAACAAATCATAGGTATATAAAATAAACTCCTTCAAAAATATATATAACTTAGATAACAATATGAAAATACTAGAATCGTGTTTTGACCAAATTTCCCTATTTCCCCGTTAATTAATGACCTGTCATAATATATTGATTTAAGATATTTTAAATGAATATTCATAACTACAAATTGTCTAGTCCTTAAAAATTGTTCCTCCCTATGTTTCAATTTTGTTGTTTTACTTTCCCTTTTAGTTAGTTTTCAAAAAGAATATTTCTTTCCTTTTAAACAACTCTTTAATCTCACATTTCCACATGACCTATTTAAGCCATAATATTAAAGAATATTTTGATAAATTTAACATATTTTTAATTTAACGCTACAAGTTATAAAAGTTTGTTTTTACTTTTAAAACTATGTTCCTAATAGAAATAGGAAAAATAAATTGAAACTTCAAAGTATTACGTTGGAATATTGTCTGCACAAAATACATACTAATTCTTGATATATCTTCAATATTTTATCTAGGTAAATAATTTGCCATTGAAGCTAAGTTTAAAAATGTGATTTTTAATGGTAGATTTCTTACATAGCTCTAGGTAGCCATGCGAAAAGTTGAAAAATGGATCTGAGAAAGTTTTCTCTAATCCTATATAGTGGGTGAGCATAGTTTGGGCAAACAAAAATCCAAATCTAAATTCAATCTTTTGGATATTTTGTTTGAATTTTTGGATTATGAATTGGACTTTGGATTTTACTTTCAAAACTTATGAATTTCAAATTGTATAACAGATCGGGCACTATGGATTTTTGGATATCCAAAAATCCTAATTATTATATCTTATATTTAATCCTACCTATCGTCTTGTCTATTTTGTGGGACAATAAAAAATAACTAATGGCTTTAATAAATTTAGAAATTAGCGCCACAACCTAATTTCAGAAAAATTAGAAAACTTTTTATATATTAAACAAATTTTTACTACAAAACCAATTAGATTTTAGGTAAGGGTTCAAGTTATTCCAAGGGGAATGTATTAGCACCCTCTAGAATCCACAATGGTGGATCTCAGCTGATTTTTTTCCGATAGAGTAGGATATTAAATTAATTTTACACCTATAATAAACATAATATATTCACAAAGAATAATATAAGCATTAATATTAAAGGTGACCTAATATTTGGCTATCTTCAATAATATAGATATATCTATCAAACAAAAATTTAAAATAATGTCCAATGTCCTTAAAGTATCTTCCTCGAAAAGCAGCTCTTTGTTCCTGTAAAATTACTTAGTAAAAACGTTAGTAATGAATTAATATTAAACTGACACGATTCAAAATCGAATCATGATGGAGCCTACTATAAATGCCTAGTAGGCATGTCAAAACACAAAGTAACACACAAAATGTGAAACTATAAATAACTAATGCAAAAGCAACAACATTATAAGAATGTGCCCCCAATATAGTTATATATTGTCATGACCCAAAAACGGATGTGATGACTGACACTCCCCGAGGCTACCCCTTGTAATACACGAGACGAGGATCATGACTGACCTCAAGCTAACCCTGTGTCTGGCATATATCAAGCATACTAAAATATAACTAAGTAAATCATGCACTACGGGGAAGCTAAATCAATCGATATTTGGAGAGGAACAAGCCCAACTAGTCTAATTGTAAATATAACCTAACATAACCATTTTAGTGAAGACTGAAACAACACTTAACAACTCAAGTTGAATCTACTACTATGTTTTAAGCCTCTAACAGAGTTGAGTTCTAACTCTAATAAAATTGAAAACTGAATATAAATAATTAAAATAGAAAGCATGTCTATTTTCCTCGAAGTATGAGGACTCACCACTGAAGATGCTGAAGTCGAACCGAGAATCGATCTAAGAAGGATCTGGATGCTGAGTGCCTAAGTCTACATCATGAAATGATGTAGCGCAAAGTATGCGCCAGTACTTGAAATGAACTGAGCATGCAAGAAATAGATACTAAACGGACTAATAGATATATAAGATGAACAATGCAAAATGGAGCAATGATATAATCTGAGCAAGGATATAGATATTGAAGTATAAGTGAAAAACTAAACTGAACGCAATGACCAAGTACTAATCATGAAGATAACATGCTGAACTTAGTACTGAAGTAAATACTGAAAACTTGGTCAATGCACTAATAATCTAACTGTGGGAGCTACTATTAACCGACATAAACTATATGAAGTAAATGTGGAGTTCGATATATACGCCTTATCTGTCATGCCCTGAGACTACCCCCGAGACTAGGACACGGGACCTAGGACCACAAGTGATGCCAAGCTAACCCTGCTGGCATGGTCACGAGCATACTAAAGATAATAAACTGATGCGGAAGCTAACTTATAAATAAAATGAAAAGATGGGGAATACCCATATACTATAATTGAGAAAACTAATAACTGATGAGTTTAATACAAAGAAGTTATTAACCCAATACTAAGTTGAATTTAACTATGTCTGAAATAAGCCTCTAAACTGACTAGAAATATTGGGACATGCCCCAACTAGGTCTAGCAAAACTGAAACTAAAGACTAAAAGCGATAAAGATAAACATGTCATTAGTCCTCGGAGAATGAGGACTCACCACTGATGCTGCTGAACTGAAGATTGGGAATCGATCTAAGCGTGATCTGGATGCTGAGAACTTGAACCTACATCACAAGAAGATGTAGCGCAAGTATGCGTTAGTACTTGAAAGGTACTGAGCATGCAGGATAGAATAAAGCTGAAATAACATTATAACTGAACAAAGCAAATAAGCAATGACATAATTTGATCATGATATAAATACTGAATGCTGAGATAAATGAATGAAGTGACCAATTTATAACATGCTGACTGAATACTGAATGAACTGTAAATGTTGTCAATGCAATAGAGTCTGACTGAACTGTGGGAGCTACTAACAATCGATAATAAAACCACATGAGCTAAATGTGGAGTCCGATGTATACGCCCCATCGAGAGGAATCAATATACCTGGCCAAAGATATAACGGCATGACTGGCGTGATCACTAACTGATATTGCCTACAGAAGGGACTTACACCTACGTGGCTCGTAGTTCTGGGACTATATGGGTACGCTGAACCCTAGTCCAACTCGATATTATTCTACTCCCAATAGATTAAGTTATTAACACATTATGACTAAATTTATGTAAGTTACTGGATAGCTCGAACTGAACATGCAAACTGAGAATGCAACAATTAAACTGATATTGATGCATTAATAAACTGAGGCATGTATAACTGAATAACTGA
>JAJOOO010007454.1:0-13026 GCA_029582685.1 Solanum piurae
CTTTTCCACTATGAGATTAGGGGATACAGAACATAAAAGGATCAAAGATCTAAAACAAAACCACCAGAATTAGGCCTATTTCATTCTGCAAAAACAAGAATAAGCCTAACTAAAGATCAATTCAGCAAAACAGATACATAATCACATGCTAAAAACACCAAGAAAGATCAAAATCAACAGTAAATCAGAAAAACAAACATGGGTATTTCGAAAAACAGAATCTTGAAACTATCACCTAAACCCCACCAAGAAAAACGATTTTTTTTTTTAAAAAAATCTTGAAACTATCAGAAAAATAAAGCAGAAAAGATGGGGCAATGCAATTCTATCAAAAACCCAAATACCAAAAAATAATAAAATTGAGGGAAGGAGAAGAAAGGAGTCACCTTTGTATTTCAATTTTTGTTCAACACAGAGATCACCTGAAGTATGAAAACTTATTCAGAAATTTTGTAAATTTATATAAATCCAAATACTATATTAAGTAACACGTTTTTACTAAAAATATATGTATAGGAATCGTATCCTTATAATTTTCTTTACGCGTTACTTCAGCGTGTTACTTTTATTATGGAGAATTTTTCTTTTTTTCCTTATTTCATTTATTGGGTTTACTCTATTCGTTTAAAAATATATATTTTAATTTGATTTAGCACAAAGAATTTAGAAAAATATATTTTTTTAATATTAAATTTTAAATTAAAATTATGTTAAATATATTAAAATTTCTTTAATTTTATTGTCTTAGACATGACACATAAAAAAATAAAATTAAAGTATCGCAAAAAAAAAAATGATCATAATTTTTTTTGTTATGTAGTGGATATTGATTAGAGAATACGTATGCATGGAGTGTCCATCTATCAAGGAATAAAGTAATCGAATCTTACTGGTTAATAAACTTTAATAATTCTTAAAATGGATAGAATATTAGGACAAATGTTAATAATTCTTTTTTTAATTAATTAATAAAAAAATTCCAAAACATAAAATTGACTAAGACGGGTCGACTAATTTTGTTGGACAAAGACCAAACTTGTGATAATTGGTTAAAAGGATTGTGTCATTTATATTAATTATTAGGAAAATTTAACACATTTATGTAAATTTTGAGTTTGATAATTACACGCAACTAATATAATATAACACACTTATCCAAAAACCAGTTACAACAACAAACAAACAAACAAAAAACCAAGAAGAAAATTATATAGTACAAAAATGACCATATTTAAAATAATTGGCTGTGTATAATAAAAAACACAAAAAGATTATAATGAAGAAATTATGACTATATTAACGCGTAATGAAACTTACAATTGAAACAAGTTATTAAACTGTTTAGCATGCATGAGTATATTAAATTAGGCACTTGATTTAACGTTCAAACTTTTAGTACTACTCAACAAACGGGTGGTTTACCAAATCTCCACCCTCTAGAAATTATTATGCAAAAAGTAGCATGATATATACAAGTTTTCTTTTTCTTTTATACGTTTTAAACATGTTTAGATTGTTGGACCCTATATTGAAAAATAGTCGTCAACAAGTATATTTTCATAAAAGTACTATGATAATTCCTCTCCTCCCTCTTTGAACTTTGAACGAAAAGTCAATCACCTTCAACAAATCGTAAAAGCAAATTAAAGTTATTCAGGTGTTTAAAAAAACCTAAATATATATGTATAATTATTTGTGGCACATTTTCTTTAGAAAGTTTCACTACTTTAAAAGAACGCTACATAAACTAAAGGGTGATAATTGGCTGTGGCATATTCTAAAGAGGAAAAAGGAAGGGGAAAAAAATGACGATCAGTAGGAAGGATGCATCTGAATTCTCTTTTCTTCAACTACAGAATCTGATGCTAAATCTTGCAATTTTTGGCTTTTCAGACCCATAGGCAGACAATGGGATGTGCCGGGGGTAATACGGGTTCAGATGAATTCAATAAATTTTTTCGATTCTAGCTCCACTTTGGATTACAAAACAAGTGAAGCATGTCACTAGCTATGAAAAAAAAGATACTACTATCTTTTTCGAATAGTAAGCGCACCAAAATCGAATTTAAATCTTGACATGTTGACAGTTTTTGATTGAAAGCATTTTGGCTTTAATGCCATAAAATGGGCTCTTTACCACAACATGTCATGCCTTAAAATATCCTACATCGCAAGCTTCATTTTTCGTCCTTCCAAGAAATCAAGAGAATTGAACCTGTATGCACTTAATAGTTTAGTTCCTCTTGTACGTGAAAACAACACGAACTGTTACAGATTAACCAGTATCTTTGCCTAGTTAGCCAAGAAACGTCTAATTTACCAACTAAAAACAATACACTCCATGGTACAAACTACAAAGATCGAACGAAGAAAAAATGAAAAGAAAGGGGAAAAAAAGAGCTAATGTTTATATGAGATGTAGGTGACATGCTCTCCTTTTGAAGGGGCTTCATTATGCCATCAAGCCACTCGCTCGACTATCAACTGCTGAACTTCAAGCTCCACGGTTTTAACTTTGCATTGTTGGAGACAGTAGAATGAGTTGTACAAATATAGATGTGTTGAAGGGCACTGCAAAGACCCATAATAATGCCAGGAGAAAGTTAAGAGCAAAATTGTGTGATCCTAAACTCCAGAACAGCAAGTTATGAACCAGAGAGTTAGTGTTGAACTTTTTTGTAAACCCTTCTGTAGATTTTGCAACCTTCATATTCTGCATGGATCTCCCTTTCAGTTCTTATCCCCATTGGATTGTTCAAAACCCATCCATCACCATCACAAGGTAAACTTGGGTCAACACTATCTATATGGACTAGTTTATCAGGTACAGCATCAAAATAATTTCTCATGTCAAGCGCAACATCGAGTACATCAGATTGTATAAAGACCTATCAACCATCAATTAGAAAGCTTAGGCAACAATGAAACACAAAAGATTATGCATGTGATGCTCAGCTGAATTTATAAGTGCATGCTCAATGTTGGGCTTTGTTTTCTTAAGAACATAGAATAATAAGATGGAAAGGATGTGCAGTACATTTATGAAACAAACCAGAAGCTAAATTTTATTCAGAAAAAGAAAGGCAACCTATATATTATTAAATCAGACGAATAGCTGGCTTTACAATCACTTTTGTGCCATGTACACTGCTCTCAAATCAAAACCGCCTTATTTTAGGCCCTACCAAGAAGGTTAGGAAACGGTAGACCATTTTAGCCATAAAATAGGGTAGATAACCTGTTAAAGCATTGTGTTACACTTTTCAACTGAAACCACTGAGAATTGACATCACGATATTTTGGTGATGTCAAGCAAAGTAAATCACAAGTTTGGAGAGAAGGGTCAAAGCCTAAAAGAATCTGAGACATTTGGAGCTAACACCTTGGGTACAAGTTTTGGATCATCTATTTTGAACAACCATGGATCCAAGTCCATAAGATGCATATCCCTTCACTCTCCCTTGTCCAGTCCCTGATACCAGTTGGAACTAATGTATACGTACTGCGTAGTTGGGCAATTGATCATGCTTCAATTTCAACTGGATATATATATATATATATATATATGTATGTATGTATATATATATATGTATGTATATATGTCATTGCAGTCAAAAGTACATACAGCCAACAGCGAACATAGCATTCTTAATTGAACTAGCTTTTAGTTCCTCAGCTATTAGAAAATCATTTCCGTGTTTTCAGGTAATTAATATGATCTGTGTCATCTTATATTATCTCTCTTCTTGTACTATGGACTTTGTAAACCATTCCATTTGCAGCAATATTTTTCTTTTTGCCAAAATCTCTCTTCCACTAAAGCCAAGATAAACAATATCATCTTCAAGCACTGTAGCAAGTAAGCAAATTATTGTTAATAGATCAAGGTGAACCCTACTTCACTACCGGAAAGGCTAAATCTTGGCAACTCTTCATCCTTACACTAACATTTTTGTTTTTTAATATGACTTCTTTTGACTGCATTAACATAAAACAAATCATCAGCTAAAGCAACTACAGCCAGCTCTAAATTAGGAAATTACTTAAACCCTCTTCTATATTTTTCCTGAAAAGAAGATTGAAGCACTGCAGCCACAAACGGGTAACCACATAACTACTGCACACATGAAAGCTCATAATTTTTGGGGTGGGGTGGGGGGTGGGGGGATCACTAGTCCAATTGATAAAAAGAGCCTCGTGCGCTAGATAAAATTAACTAGGATCAAACATCCAATCAGCTGGGAGCAAGACTAAAAATATTTGGAAGTGAGATCATAGACGAGATGCAACCTGCATCGAAATCAGAGTCATATGCCCACTAATAGATGCAAAATAGTTGTCAGTACATTCTAAGACGTCTCAGATGCCAGATCATATACATTTTTTTCCCTAAGAAGATCAAATAGTGTTATGCATACAGTTATACTATACAAGTTAGGTTTGACTCACTTAAAAGTTCAAACACTATGGCACTACCTAATGATACCTCAAACCAGGCGATAAAAGCCAAATAGAAGTTGGCAAACTGAACAATGCACAGAGCATCAACAAGTACAGCAAGTAATCTATGCACACAAAATAATAGTCAACTAATCCAACACTCTAGAAGCTCCGAGCAGGTACCTGTCCACCATGTGCTAAATTATTCACTATGGAATCAACCAAAGGCTTCTGCAGCACTCTTCTTTTATGATGTTTTTTCTTGAAGTGTGGATCTGGGCACTGCAGACATGAGGAACTAACTATTCAGCTTTAAGTCAACCAAAATTCATGCATACAAGAAAGGTTAATTGGCACAAGAAAATCCTTTCCTGCATACTTCCAGCATAAAAGGGAACTCACCAAGATTGAAACTAGCATTAATGGTCCAGGATAAGTAGATACAAGTCGTTGGAAGGAAACCATGGCATTCGTAGAGATGAAATGTCTGCATTTAGACATACATTAACAGGTTTTCCTAAACATTTTTTAAGTGGACTATCAGGACTTTTCCAAGCCTTACACATTTTTTAGACCCAGCTCGTTTATCCAGTACTCAGCCCGTGTGACCAACTGCAGAAGGAAAGATAGTCTCAACCATAAGTACCACGATACTACACTTTTTTTGCTAACCCATAATATTGCAGTTTCAAAATCCAAGAGAGAACAAATAGCAGTATCTAAACAGAATGAAAGTGCTTTTTACTAGACAAAGTTGCTGTCGACATACCTTAGGCCGAATTTCCAATCCCAGATAATTCATGGATGAAGAATTTCTCTTAGCAAGCCACATAAGAAATCTCCCACTACCTGCAATCTCCTTTCTAAGATCTAAGAAATCACAAGAACATAGTATAGCGGTATCTAAAGGCTCAAGGGAAGAGAAAAAAATTAAATATGTGAGATAAATTGAAAGACTAACAATATCATATGGGAGTGAATGTTGGATCTCTAATATCCACAAATGTGACCATATGAGATTGGACAAAATTTAAAACAGATTTTACTGACAGATGGCTGCAAATAGAACACATAAAGGATAACATGAAGGTTGTTTCAGATGGTACATAGACCTCGAGATAGACTAGTATGTAGGTGCAACATGATTGAAGGTAATGAAAGGGTGAAATTGTCTAAAAAGGCCTAAAATAGAGTCCTTGTAGATTTTGGCTAAAGAACATAATAAAATGGAAGTAAAGGATCCATATAGTCGATACCAACCAGCTGGAATTAATGCTTCATTGTTGTGGTTACACCTACATTAGGTTTGGTATTTGTCAAGACTTCTTATTCTGGTTAAAGACTTGTATGCCTGTGTAGTGATAAGTGTAAATTTTGTCTTAAGAAAAAAAACTAAAGGTTTAATGATATGTGGCACCAAGCAAATCCTACTATTGTCTAAGAAACATTGGACTGAATCCCTTTACCTATGCAGGGGCTCTAAGAAGTTCAGAATGACATCAACATCATTTACAAGTGACACTATTCCAAAAGTGTAACAAGTAAAGACTTTTAGCTGTTACAAAGGATATCGGTGTTACTTATTACTACATATCAGATAAGACATTTTTACTTACGGACCAATTTTAAAAAGACACCCTATTCAAAAAGTTCAACTAGTAAAGACATTTAGCTGTTTACAAAGGAAATCGGATAAAACAATCACCCTTCATTTACTACATATCGCTTCACGTTGTTTATTTTCTTCAGAAAACTACGTCTTGCCGTCAATTTTCTTCAGATATAGTTTTTTCTGAAGAAAATAAATGGGAAGCGATGTGTAGTAAATGAAGGGTGACTTTTTTATCCAATTTCGTTTGCAAACAGCTAATTGTTGAACTTTTGGAATACGGTGACTTTTTAAATTGGTCCGTAAGTAAAAAGGTTTTTATCTGATATGTGGTAATGAGGGGTGAAAGTAACACCTTACGACCTATAAGGCTTTGGCATAAATTGCTATTATATTTGTATAACCAACTACTTTCATGCAGTTTGAAGCAAGTTTTTCACAGATAAGTGATGGACCATACTAAACTACTACATCTTTAATGGAAAACATGTAGATTAAAACAAATAAACTATAAGAAGAAATAAAACGGTAAAGGAATCAAAAGGCAAACAGGTTCCTACCACTCCCAATATCCACCATCAGAGGCAATATTGCATCCTCGAACACCTCCTTCCAGTTTGGTGCTTCTGCAGGAATCTTCTCATGATAAATTATACAACAAAACAAAAAGAAATCATTTGAGTTCTATTCCATCCTGATTTTTTCTTTCTAAAGTAAAGTTTCAGAAATTATAGCTGAGGTAATAGGAAGGGAGAAGCTTTACATATCTAAAGAGCCATAATGTATACCATGAGACCACGTCGCAGAGGATTGACATGCTGCCTTATTCGAAGATTGCCAACATCCTATTACATCATTTGATGAAAATGAGTACAAAAATGCACACACATATTGCAACAAATATCATTTAGATACAATTTTCCCAACCCATCATTTTTACCTTCTCCTTATTAAATTCTGAAATTTACTCCAAATACACAACTTCCTCAATAGCTCAAGTTGACCAACTTTTGGCAGTAATTATGTGACAACAGTATCAGAAAAATGACGAAAACAATGCTATCCTAGGATAATGTAATTAACATGCTATCCTAGGTTAAAACTACACCGAGTAAAGAGGCGTATCTAGGATTTCGGAAGGATGGGTGCACTATTACAAAAAGATGCATCTAAGATATAAATTTGATCGGTTTGACCTTTATGTTCTTAACACTGAACAGTTAATTTTTAAAAATTATAGATCCAACATGTATAATACTACTAGTTTTAAATTTTAATATACACATTTGATTTAATTATATAGAAATTTTACCATGCTAATTCTTTTTAGGAATTTCAAATGTTACACACTTGAAAATTTTGAAAGATTAAAGCAAGAAACAAAAGAAAAATTGATTGAAACGCTAAAAGTGTTACCGGTAACCACTTGGAGGGGTGTTACTAACAAAAATAAGATAGATATAAGATTTTAAATTTCTATCTTTGCTTAGAGAGGTGCACCCAATCATGGACATATTATTATATGCTACTTTTAACGTGAGTTCACACCTCTATATTTAAATATTTTAAAAAATATATAACACTATTATATATAATCTAGAGAGGGGAGCATGGGTTCACATGAACCCACAGAACCCCCTCTAGATACGCCTCTGACTGCTAGGGCTCATTTGGTTGGAGAACTAGTTATCCCGGAACTGTTACAATCCCAGGATAACTAATCCCAGTTATCTGATGATTTTATCCCAACCAAACATGTGATAAACTCATCCTAAAATTAATCTCGGAATTAGTTATCCCTTATCCTTCACCACAAACAAGCCCTCAATGAATTCTTAGTAGCTGAATTTGACCCAATATTTAGCAAAATTAGTAGCCAATCGTACAGGAAAACTCAGCATAGTAGTACATTGGACTTGAAGAAGTTATAAAAATGAAGTCTTTAAAAAATTTCTCAAACCTCAGAAAACCTTTCAGGGAGATTAAGGTCAGCATATTCTTTGGCTACAATTCCAGGACTTGCGTGACGGTTTAAGTGTTCATCTGTCTCAGCTACAGAAGATGAAACAGCCGACACGGACCATGTACAATACCCTCGAAGACAGGGAAAAATTGATGGAGTTACACAAGGGATGTGTTTGTCAACAGTACTGAAGATGAAATTGTGAGAGGAAATGAAGATTGAGTTTAGAGGTTTTTTGGGTATGGCGGAGTACAAGGAGTAAGCCATGGCTACCGCCCCTGAAAAAAACTATTTCCCCTATATATAAGATATATAAAATAAAAATAAAGAAGAGCAAAATAAATAGGAACAATAACATATTTAGTTTAATCACGACGATAGAGGTGGTTTAAAAGAGAAGTTATTTGAAGCAAAGTTATAATGAAAATACGATATCAAAATATCAAGAGCAAATACATATTAAAACACATAAATTATTCATGTCCATCGATATCTTTTCTAGCGTAAAAGAGATTATTTGCGAGCTCAACAGAAATGTGTGGAAGTTATATTTTCCTTTTAACTTTTGCTTTGCTTCCTTTCTTCAACTTTAATAATTTACTCTATTTTGCCTAAAGATTTTACCTTTTCTTTTTATGGGAATCAAAAGAATTAGAGGAGATGATTCAAAAGAAAAGCAAGGGGAATTAGGGAAGAGTTTGTAGGAACTAATGTTAAAATATAATTAACAGATTGAGAAAAGAGAAACTAATGCAAGTTAAAAATGGCATAGTTTTGCTTGATTGAAAATGCACTTTTTGATTGGTATTCACAAAAGATTGTAGTTTGCCTTGCTTTTCTTTTTTGTTGTTGTTGAGAAGCTGCAGTATCCGACAGTTTCATGAGCTAAGTCTCTACCCTAGAAAGTTTTATACATGCAACATCGAACGTGCTTTGATCCTCAATTTCCTTTTCATTACTTCTTTCACGACGAGATGAAAGGAAAAAGAAGAAATGAGCAAGTATGAAGATTTTTGTTAAGACAAAAAGGACAACAGTAACAGAGAAAATTATATCTAGTTCCCACCTGAATAACATATTTTTCACTGTAAACTCAAGTACAAATTGTGATTAAGTTTACCAATCAAGCTAAAACACAGAGTATTGTTGACTTCAGCAGCAACTTATTCATAACTGAGCTTCATTTCTACTTAATGAAACTGGTTTCAGACAGAAGAAAATTACTCCTATGAAGTCACAAACTTGCAACTTAATGTAATACTGTTGTAAGCCTACTTTATTCTTTGAAACAGTTCATGAGAAAGGCCATGCTGCTCTCAGGAAATACATTGAATACCATCTTTCTAAATTTGCGTCTATGTGGCTAAGTCGTATCATTGTGAGCCTTAAACTATTTCTTCGTGAGATCTTCCTGGTATCATAGAGGCCAAAAACCATCAGTCCCACATTAACTTTGAGAAGAACTCTAGAACTTCACCCCTGAATGGATTGCGACAACTCCACCAACAAGGTTCTCGTATTCTACCTTTTGAAATCCAGCTTCTGCAATCATTTTTGCAAATTGTTCCTGCATACAATTAAAAGCAAAAAGTAGTGAAAAAGCTGAAGCGTGTCGATGAATAGAGGGTGAAGTTCCTAAAAAACCAACTCAAAATTTTTAAAGCACTGATTCAAAACCTTTAGATACTCTCCTTTATACATCTGATGTAGGACATCCTATAACGCAAGGGGAACCCAATTTTTGGAGTTTACCTATGATTTTGAATGCCACTGTGAAACAAAATTACCTAAGGTTGGCTTTGATATCATATGAAAGAATCTGTGAAAATCATCCGATGCCAGAATATTTAGATTTAAAATTAAAAGGAACAATAGGACAAAGGGAAGTAACAGAAAAGGAAATTAAAGTTCTCCAACATATGAAATTTTCCTATTGTTGCAGGTGAAGTGCTGATCATACTTTTTCATTTCATTACAAGAGCCTTTTAAGAATTTAACTTTTGTTTAGAAAAGGCATCCATCCATGATCACAAGAACTACAATCTCACCGTACTGGAAAGAAAAAGTACACAAAAAGCAAAAGATATGCATACGAGTTCTTAAATCGGTGATATTTAGCGATCCCCAGGAAGTGGTCATTAGCTGGGATTCACCATGGTGCAATTATGGTGAACAAATTATCTGATGCTGCAACGAATGAAAGGAAGTTACACACTTAATACCTGTGGAGGGAAACGGCGGACGCTCTCAACCAAGTACTGATAAGACTCTCGATCACCTGTCACTAGCTCACCAACTGCTGGGATGACTGAGAATGAGTAGACATCATACCTGAAAAAAAGAGGGGGAAAAAGAAAATGAAAATTTGAAATCTGCAGGAGAAAACTCGTACAAGCGCTATCATACGTAATGAATCACAAATCTCAAATTTTGACTAACCAAACCCAAGGAAAACCAGCATATATTACAGAAGTGATTCGCATAGTACAAACAAAGTTCATGCACACCTGATTTTTAATCCATTGACATAGAGAAGAACTGTTGCTAATCATGTTATCTAAGTATTGATCTTATGAGCAAGGATTAGATCTTTCGAATTCGAAATAAAATAGCATAATATATGCAGACTTCAGTTTCACTTGAGCAAGAACACTCTATTGATTGTCTAAGTTCCACCAGGTCGTTCCAAGCTGCAAAAGTTCTTGTATATAAAGCAGCATCCATTAAAAGGAAACTCAGAGTACATAGCTATTTGAACTTCAAAGTAGGCCTGAGGGAATGCTTTATTTTCTTTTCCTTTCCCCCATATTCGGTATGTATTTGGTAAACAAAGGAATCCCATTAAGCTGTCTTGGGAAACACCATTAAAAGTGATAATCTTTGGAGCACAGTTACAACTTATCCAAACAAAGAAGGCAAAAGGGGGACAAAGTTGAATATATAACTGAGTAGGTCAAACAATATTCATGAGCCTCTTATCATTGTGCTGAACAATTGCATGGTGATAATAATTACTCCATCCGTTTCAATTTGTTTGACCTACTTTTCTTTTTAGTCGCTTAAAAAGAATTGATTCTTCCCCCTTTTTAGCAACTCTTTAATTCCAATTTTCCACATGGCATGTTTAAGGCCACATGATTAAAGGGCATTTTAAGACCACAAGATTCAAAAGTCCTTTTTGTTTTCTTAAACTCCGTGCCTAGTCAAAATAGGCCAAACAAATTGAAATAGGGGGAGTAATAAATAACTGAAGTTATATAGGCCATCCATCCTATGACAAGAAAACTTACAAGTCCTTATAAACCGGGATATCAACGTGGCTTAGTTCAAGGCAAAGAAACCTTCCTCCCCTTTTAAGCACCCTGACAAGCAAACCAAAACCATCAAGTTAAACATATTGACCACTTGATCAGTGCTTGAGACAAGAAAAAAGGGTATTGTGATCGCGGCAATCAACCATATAAACTTTCACCAAGCACTCACACGAGTACATTTAAAATCCTATGCAACAGCACTCCAAGAGATGGTAAAAAAGCAAAAAAAAAAAAGATCCTTGAGATTCGCTTTTGCATCAGAAGTTTATCAAACTATTAAAAGTGCACATATAAAAGCAACGATTACCATATAGTATAATTACGAATTACTGGACCTATCAAAGTCCTGTGACCTCCAATGCGAAAAGGGGGGGGGGATTTTCTACACTCTGATATCTTGACTTTTATAAGGCCCCTACATTAACTGCTAAGCTAGAGGAAACAAACTGTCTCCATCTTTATATACCACCATGCACTGCCAAAGCCGGAGGAGACAAAATCTAGCAAATTGTAACCTGATTTGACTCTTTCAAACTTCGGTTCACCCCAGTTCTTGTCAAGGCACAATACAACTTTGTTATTTGTCCAATGTGGAATGATTTACGAATTTATGATGTGTTACCCACAATACATCTATGTTATTTCTCCAATGTGGAACAATTTACAAATGTAAGATGTGTCAGCCACAATATCCCTATGATATTTGTCTAGTGGAAGAAACAACAATATCCAACTTAAGAATTTAATTGTCTAACATTCTACCACACTCCCTCAAACTCAAAGGGAAAAATAACAACTAGAACTTGCTTATTTTGAGAACATTGAAAGCAAACATTACTACAAAATCTTGATGGAAAGTCACCAGAAAAGCTCTGCCACCGGAATCTCTATAAGTTATTGCCAGAATGTTGGATGGAAAGGATGCACTTGCCATTAGAGAGGTCACCAAAAAGAATGGTGCCTCTAGAATAATCACTGGAAATTGTCAGAAAAAGGTGTCTCGAGATCAGAAAGAACGGCACAGCGGAACAATCACTGGAAAGAGGCGCTTTGGCACACGAGAAATTGCCTGAAAGAGGCATGAACCGTCAAAGTGGTTGCCGCAAAGAAGCAAATGCCACCAAAGTGGGTCAAAGAGGCACAATCCGGTTGTAGCGATTGTCAGAAGAGACACGGTACCACAAGAATGATCACAGGAAGAGGTGTGTTGCCACCCAATAGGTCATCGGAAAGAAAGAAAGCAGACGAAACTTTGGCTGCACAAGCAGCATAAGGCCATATGCCGGAAGGTGAAGCTACATAAGCCTAACAAAATAGTAGAAGCTTTCTTTTTGATAAAGGTAAAATTTTATATAAGCACCATCATTAAGAATCTGCTGTAACGTACGTCAAAGTTACTCAAAAGAAGAATAAAGGTTTATTCACTGTTAGTTCTGCATATAGAAATATGAATCAGATGGGATCCCAAGTTAACTTTCTGCCTTGGAAGCTTATATGGAAGGTTAAAATACCATATAAAGTGGTAGTTTTTACTTGGTTGGTGGTGAAAGAGGCTGTACTTACACAAGAGAATCTTATGAAGAGGGGAATACAAATGTGCCCAAGATGCTGTTTTTGTGAGCAGGTTGCAGAGACAATTAATCATCTGTTCTTACATTGTAAAGTGGTTGGCCAGCTGTGGAATTTGTTTACTAGCTTCA
>JAJOOO010007455.1:0-14398 GCA_029582685.1 Solanum piurae
GAGGGGGATTATATAAAATACACAATTTAAGATATTATAATCTCTAAAATTTCCTACCATTTAAAAAAAAATCTCTTTCGGATACACCCCTCTCATTAAGTAATGTATCATTTGCAATTTATCGGACAAGGTGGGGATTATATAAAATACACAATTTAAGATATCATAATCTCTAAAATTTCCTACCATTTAAAAAAATTAAAAAAAAGATCTCTTTCGGATACATCCCTCTCATTAAGTAATGTATCATTTGCAATTTATCGGACAAGCAAGGAATGTATCTAAGAACAATAAAAAAAATTGAGATTTTTGTAATTAAGGAAATTTCCGGGATATGATGTAATTAGCTTTCAAATCTCATTTCTTTATTCTTTTTTTTTGAGGATGTTGTATATAAGTTGATTAATTTTTTATATTATCATACAATTTTTTTAATGACAAAAATCGAATATCCAAAAAAACATGAAAAAAATCAAAGTAATGAAAAATTGACTTATTGATTTTATTTATTTATTTTTCTTTTAATAAAAAATTCAATTCAAACAAAATCACAAATAGACCTCTAAAAATAAAAAACTTTTGACGAATGAAAATACTTGGTAAGAGTAGTAAAATTTTAGCGCAATTGATTGGCTACTTTAACTCTTACCTTATTGGTGAGGATTCAATTCTCCACATTATAATATCGTTATGAGAGGAGCCACACAAGTATTGTCTGCCACATAATGCGTATGCCTTTTCGATCATTAGAGATCCTCCCAACACTTGAAGAATGTAGATAATTCTTCTCATTAATTACACAATATATGGAGAAAAGTACAAATTAAACGAGAGTCCACATAACTAGCACTAGCAGGAGTTCTTTGTACATAATACAAAAGCAAAACTACTTATAAGAAAACGAGTCAAATGTGCTTGCCTACAGAACACAAAGACGTCCTAAAATTAGTTATTCAAGTTTTGGTCCACTTCTGAATCAGGCTGTTTTGAGGGAACTGTAGTACCGCCATTCATCCTAGCACGAGCTTCAGCAAACATCCTCTGTTGCTCGGCTAGTGCTTCTTCTTCAGTCATTTCAGCGACATTGCTGCACTTACCTGCTCTCACTGTGTCCTGTCGGTGAAATACACCAGAAGGCAACACATTAATCAGAGTATTTGCTTTTTTTGAAAAGCTACTTTACTCAGACAAGCTTTATGCATGGGAGTGATGGTGAAAATGAGAAACTGATTTGGAGAATACAAAAAAAAGAAAAAGATAACACTACGATGATGACTCAATGGAAATAAAAAGAGACTGCGGCTCAATAGATGGATAAGTCTAGCTCTTTTTCGTCAATGAATAAGTCTGGCTATTAAACAGGAAGTCGTTGAAACAACCTACATAACAGGTTAAACTAATGAGAGAAAGACACAAAATGAACAGTTACCACAGTCTCTAGTCTGTGTTGTTCGTATGCAGCATAAACTTCTTCAATATATTCCCCAAAGCCAAGAACCTGAGATATCATCAATTAATACAAGTTGTGAATGTCAATTGCAAATAATTATCAGCATGTTATGATTAGCAAATCAGTTCATTCACTCTCAATCTAAAGATATTAAAAGCTTTCACATGCTTACATATTAAAAGAATACCTAAAAGATATTAATTGATTAAAAGTTCTTGGTTGTCGATGAAAATAACAGTGAAAATACTATTCAACTTAAAAACTGTTTCAGTTGATCTCCATGGTTAATATTCATTCCTTGAGAACTATAGATAACATAAATGTGGCATCAGTTTAAATTATGAAGACCATTTGCATTTGTTGATCATATATGTACCCCAATATCACACCTCAAAGGAAAACCAGATTTTGTGTCCTCCCCACTCTATTGTCACCTCAAAGGTAAATACTAGGTTTTAAATGCCTTGTATCATCTCCTCAAAGTAAACTCATACATAGCAAACTATAAAGTGATAGGCTGCAGAAAACTGTAAGACATCACCAACATGAAAAAGATAACATTAGAAAAAAATTGTAAGATCAGTTTAGTACCTCCAAAGCCTTTAGTACATGTTCTGGTGCAATTGTCCGTCTCTCTTCTCTATTACAAACTTCATTTGATTCTGATGAGATTAGATTAATGAACTCTGCATAAGAACAGAACATACCAAAAATTATTGCAAATTAAAAAGAGCACCATAGTACAAAGATGATTGATATACTAATTGAATCAATTTTTTTGTTATCTAATCATGGTTTGTGAATAGATAACACTCATTATCACTCAATTATCTATAGAGGGAAGAACCAGAAGGAAAAGAGACTTTAATCCTTTCAAGCAGCAGAGACATGCTACCAGTCAAAACATCTATGAAAATGACGAGACAACAAGTTGTTACATCATGTTTCTATTCATCCCATAATAGACCTTGACTAAACAAGGAGAACAGTGAAAACTGAAAGTTTAGTATAACTGAGTGATTTCAATTTTATCTAGTAACTTTCCCTCTGGTTATCACTAGTTCTCTTAGAAAAAACTCCAAATGTGTTAAATCAGCTTCTTTTGATATATTAACCAACATAATGTCTTAAAACATATTTTGTGCCCAGTAGTCACTACCATGCACTTGCAACATACTCTCCTTACTACATTCACCATAAAATATCTGACTAGACGACAACTTTTAAACTCACTTTCCCTTTCAATCCATAATCCTTCATCAGAAATATTGATTCTCGTCATGTTACTTATTCCCCTTAAAACTATACAGAAAACCACTTGCTATTACACGCAACCACCACTAACAATAGTAACGTCACATCACACTTACGAATTGAACCCAGAAATTAAATTATACGTATCAAAATCAACTCACCTACACAACAATCAATCAAAAGATCCTGAGTATCTCGAGCAACACGGACATCTGGAGGCAACATTTCTTTAATAATTTTTGTCATAGTTGCTGAAAAGAAATAACAGCAGTATCAGTCAGCGAAAGAATATATCAATTAAAGAAGTAACACATCAACCAAGATCATTCATCCAACTTTATAACAAAGTCTGCCAAAAACTAAATGAGCCTCAAAGAATAAGGTGAACCCAGAAGCATTAATAACTCCATTAATACCATTGTTCGCAATTGAGATCATCAATCTCATCTTCCTGATAAAATTTGAAGAGGGCATACTATGTTGTAGGATGCACAAGAGAGAGACAGAAAAGTAATACTCTATTATCTTGCTCTGGGGTAACAGAACTTCAGAAATTATGCATATCAAGTATAAGCAAAGCTAGAGAAGTTAAATCATACAAGAAATGATAAGTTACCAAACTGATCCTATAATTAAGGAAGTGTTAACTGCTCAACCATTTCTCGACTCTGAATTCAACTACGACACAGATACCCCCAAGTGCTGAGAATACATAATACAATGTCTTCACAACCATTCAGCTAAGAAGGATGTTCAAAAATATTTGAGGAAACAAGGCTAAACACGACTCTACTCTAGCTTTAACACTCGTCTACATCAGGAGTAGGACTGATCACCCTATCCTCAGGCAAATATAAAAAGTTCCAGCTATAATACAATTCGTCTATTTTTCCGTCAAATGGAACGGAATAAATTTCATGCAAACAAATCTGGGCAAACGAATGGACATCAACATGTGCTGTTTCAAATTTCTTACATTTACTTGCCACCAGCAGTTCACGCAGAGGCCATACATGTTAACTACTTCAGTCAATGCAAGTCAATACCCTCTTCACAATGAATTAAATGCATCTCTAAGATTTCACAAAAATAAAAAATCTCTCATGGATCATAAAAGTCACAAAGGCATGCAACAATATTTGCATTTAGCCACCCTAATACCTTCCACACAGGCATTTAATCATCAACCTTAGCTGACATTATATTCATCTACTCAAAAGCTCTTCAATTACAAACTATGCTAAATCCCAAACTAGTTTAGGCACAGCTATATGAACCCTCAATATACATTCCACTCCATTTGAAGTTGTTTCATTCTAATACTCAATTATTGACCTTTCTTCATATCAAGGTTACAAGGTACGAAACAGAAATTACAGGAAAATTCATCAGCAAAATCCATGAAAGTAGAATCACGATTGAACGATGAAAACACAGGGTGTATAAATCAATTCTGAAACACAATAATGCAAAGGAAAAATAGATCACAGAATAGGGAGGAAGAAAAATAACCTTTGGGAAGTGAAGCGTCCTCCTTCGTTCTACCGACAATGTCCATAGGTTCCATGCTAACCCTACAAAATAATTCAATATCCAAGTCATAGATAAAATGGCTGACACTGAGCACTAAATGTTCCCAGACAAGTACGACACAGGGAGAGGGGATTTCTGTAATACCCAATATTCCCCTAGCATTTCAGCAAGGAGACTGTTTCCACACATTGACTTACTGACCATCTAACAAATTAAAGGCCCGACGCAATGCACTAAATGCTCCACGACTAATGCAGTGTATGGGACAGTGAACACATCTAGTAGGCAACATCCCCTCTGCACTTCTGCAAGGAGACTATCCCCACACCACAAACCACTTACCATCCAAGTCATAAGTAAAATGGCTGACCCTCCGCAGTAAATCCCCCATCCCCGAACTAATCCAGGGTAGAGGAGGTTGGCTGTGGATATATATAGTAGGAAACATTTTCCTCGCATTTATCCAAAGAGAATATTTTCAAACCGCAAAACCCACAAACATTCAAGTGACAAAAAAAACAATAGACCACCTGCACTACGTTCTCCCGGACTAGTGTGGAATAGGGGAAAGTTAAAATACCTAGCCTAGTACACAACATTCTCCTTCCATTCCAGCTTAGAGCCTATTTTAACAGCTTAAAACAAGTAGACAACATCCCTATGAGCTTACATCCTTTTTACTTCTTTGATGACTCGAACTCAACTCACAACTCACAACATTCGACTTGTGTTTCTGCAAAGCGACTATTTTCACACTTCCAACACCTAAACTACAGTAAGTAAGCAGCTCTACCACCTCATTATATAAGTAAAAAATGCTTCAGACGAACATATAAATACGCAAACAATTAAATATCAATCGAAAAGGAAAGATGTAAAGAGAGCTATCAATTGAACTATTCTCACCTTACAAATTACAAAACCGTCAGATCGGAAGGAGTATGACGATCTCAGCCGATTGGAAGATGTAGAATCGAGATAGACGGAGGTGATCGGAATCGCGAACGGTGGTTCATGGTGGAATATAGAGGAGTTTCCCAGATGACTAGGGCAATTTTTCTCAATTCAACGGCGGATACCAATGAGGGAGGTGCCGTTCAGAACGACGCGGGGTCCACAATGCATGAATGCTGATTGGGTCGTGGCAACACGTAAGAGTTGGGCGCGTCAGAGAATCGGGTGATGATAAATATGATTCATTTCCTTATATAGTTTTCCTCTTGAAAAAAGGGATTTGGGGCAAAAAGATGATTTTTATTTTGGGAATCAAACATTCAAACTCTTTTGCTATACCCAAATTGATCAAAATCATCAAATCCACTTTGTAATATCAAATTTTATTTAAGTTTGTTCCCAAAAATACATGCATATTTTTCTTTTCCAAATTACTTAATTTTAGCTTCTTCTTTTTTTTTTTTTTTACTTTTTTTTTAATTACAGACTCACTTATATAAAAATTCATTTTTGGTCATTTCACAAAAACACTACATAAAATAACCTTTGTTTTTTCCCTATTTTACATGTTAGAGTTATTAGCCTTGAAAATATGCATTTAATCAACATAGGAAGACTAAATAGTCAATTCATGTTCATTGGTCAAATTAATTAATAAAATAAAATAATTCATGTTCATTTATTCAAAACTTGAATTTAAGAATACACTAAATAAGAGTACAATAGTAACTTACCTAGTTTCCTAAGGGGGCGTGAAACTTAAAATAGTGACAACTAAATAGGGACAAATGGAGTAGTTGATTAAATTTTTTGACTTCATTTCCTTGAATAAAAAATGAGTGAAGATTGATGCTAGACCAAAAATATCTATTTTTAATCATTATTTATCTCACATTTATTATTTATATTTGTCTTTGAGCATGAATTTCATGAATTATGCTTAATAAATGTATTTTATTTGCAGGAGTAAATTGGTGTAAAGATACAGAAATTTGAATAGTAGATTAATTAAAGAGAAAAAATTATAGAAGGAAATCAAGTCTTAATGGATTAAATTGAATAAAATAATATAAAGTATGTATACGCGGTAAATTAGTGTAGAATTGAAAATAAGAATTTGAAGGCACATGCCATGTGTCAAAATATGAAGACACCCACAAAGTGAGGCGGTGCACAGTACAAGCAGAATTCTAATTCCTTTTGGTTTTGAGTTCCTAATTTATTTTGGGCTCAACTATTTTATTTGGAGTTTTCTATTTCTATACATAGTCCATAGAATAATTATTATGGAGACATCAATCATACTTTGTAAGAAAAAGTCGTCAATATTTCTTAGAATTCTTTTCTTCTTTTTCTTTTCTTAGAGATTAGTGGCTAGAGACCCTTGTCCTGGGGCTGCGACTACGGGTAATTGTTGAACATTCGATTGTTAGGAATTAATGATTGGTTATCGTTTAAATTACTTTTGTATTTTTGTTTTGTATTTCATGATTGATCAACATAGGGACTCAAGAGACGAAGAGGTAGATAGACCAAAGAATACAAAGAGCTCGATCTCTCTTAGCATATCAATTGTTCAGATTCGTGTTCAGGATTGACACCCGAACGAACACCGACCTTGATTACGAAACATGATGAAATATAAATGCTCGTCAATTGAGTGCCTATCCCCGCTCAATAATGTAGTTAGACAGTCAATTAGAGTAGGCGATTAGAGGTCGGGAGATCATGATCATAAAATCAACCCTGTAAATCAGTAATTTAATAACCTTAGTTAATTCATGCATGAGATGAGATACATGAAACCTTAAGCATGCTGCAACCCTGAAAATTTCCAACCATTATAAGTAATTTTCTTATTTAATTCTTGCATTCTTAGTATTTAAATAAAAATCAAATTCTTTTGACACTCTAAAATAAATAATTAGACTAGTATAATTTAGTAAAATAGTTAATTGACAAGTTCTTTGGGTTCGATAATCTAGCTCTTCAAAAACCACTTTATTACTTGCGCAACTACGTACACTTGCTTATGCAATTGGAGCAAAGATCATTTACACCCTCGAACTTTACTCTAAAAATCAAAACTTCCTCCTCAACTTTAAGAAATAATCATTCTCCTTTTATTTTCTTTCTGATTGACCTTTTAAATGTCTATTCTACCCTTACTTTATCAACATTTATATTATTATTTTTTATACTTCTTTGAAAACCTTAATATTTTAAAAAAATATATATAATAATTTTTTTATTAAAACAATATTAATTTCGTACAAAAATGAAAAGGGAAAATGAACAAAATAAAAAATAATGGTATCAATTTTGATGAAACATATAATGTGATAATCTTATAAACATATTTTGATGCAAGAAATAAAAATAAAAATATATTTTGTAACAATTTCTTAAAAGATTATCTATTTATAGTATGTTATGTAGAACACATATTAGGTTATGTGTAGGATGTGTGTGTTTAGTTGTTTAACTTTATACAAGTTTAAATACCTAATTGCACACACCCATAAGTTGGAGAGCATAGATGTCAATTGCCAACTGAGGTCAAGTTAAAGAGCACATTATTGTATTATGCCTACGAGATAAGTGAAACTTAAATATGTATGCACATGATACATTCGTACATACGTACTTATGGATCGTTTAGTATTGGATAAGATCCAAGTTATCCATTATTATTTTCCATATAAGCTATACGATGTTTGGTAGTAGATACGAAATAAGTTATTCATGTATAAAATTAATATGATGTATGAGTTGACAATTTAGAAACCTAACTAATACATGCATATATAAGTTATGAGAGAATCAATGTCATATTTAATGCAGAATAAAAGGTGGAATAATTATTACATGAATAACTAATCCCACATAACTAATACTTGCATGAAATAATGCATATATTTACTCGGAACTAATCCCGACACTACTAATACTTTGTCAAGCCCCGAGTCTACCCCCTAGACGCGACACAATTTTTAGAGCCACAAGTGGCATCAAGTCAACCTCATGGCATGTCATGACACTAAGAATAACATAAATAGACTAAATAAACTGAAAAGTAGAATCAAGTTAGAAATAGTCTAACATATCACAAGAGAGAATCTGAAACACAACACATACGCAAAAATTTACTCTATTTCTGAAAGCCTTTACTCATAACGAGTTATTAGGATAAGTCTAACTAACTCTAAATTGTCTGCAATTATAAAGAAAGTACCGAAGAAAGTCATAATAGGATGTCCCGAAAACATAAGGACTTATCAAAAGTGGTACTGTGCTTATCAAAGTTTGAACTAACCGCGACATGAAGAATGTGTGTCAAGACCTATATTATCAAACAATATAGGTAAAAAAAAGTATGTGATTAGTACTTGGAATGTACTGAGTATTGGAAAATGCGTAAAACATAATATTTGAACATGATAAGTTTGTAAAACATGTGATGCTATGACCAAGTAAATATAACATGAAAACTGATGATCTGATCATAAATACATAGTACAAGGTCATTCAATAACTGAAAATCATATTTGTCACGATCCAAAGTACACCCTAGATGTGACATGGAGAATAAAACCCTAAGAGATCCTAAACAATTCACTTGATATAAGTATTGCATAAGAGAAATACAATAAGAGAGATTATAAGCAATATAAGTCTCAAATCATAAAATGACATCGAAGATACCTACAGAGTACATAAGAGAATATGTGAAATACTACTAAGTCTGACATAAGTCTTTCTATACATAGATGTGACTAGGAAAAAACCCCAAGTCGTGATTTTTTTTTTTGAAAACTAGTAGATATCAAAGCAATAAAGTTGTCCATGCCCTTGCTCTTGAATCATGAGAACTCACCAATCAAATCTGTAGCGGAGCAATCCCGATCTAGCCACATTTTGGAGGAGGAGCTCTATACTTTATATTATGAAACAAAATAGACATAATATGCATCAGTACTTTGAATATTCTGAGTATAGGGAAGTGCATAAATACGTAGGCATAATAATATGATGAACTTAAACATAATATGCATGACCAAGTAAACTCTAGTAAAATCCTTTAAAGAGAAATCATAGTTCATGAACAAGGTCAATACATATTGAAAACCATAGAAAAAACTTTGAAAAGACTTTTGAAGAAAACATAGTTCATTTGTGAGATATTTATCATTAACCGACAATAAGACCACGTGAGCTATAACATGGAATTCGGTGTAACCCTCACACCGAAAAAGGAGAATCTACTTGCCAAGGTAAGAAATTCGTTTCATTCATTATTGCTAAATTGGATCCACTAGCTTAGGTCATTTAAGACAATTCTACGGGGGCACATAGTTTGGGACAAGACGATTGTTTCTAGACACCCGACCTCTGCTATTGGGAGAGCCGCAATCTCAAAGTCCTTTTAGTTCTAAGTAAAATCCCAACGGAAATAGTCATAATCATATCGTATTACTTGGAAAGACAATAATTAAGACAACCAATTGAATCATAAGTTCATATTAGAATAGATCTTTTCAAAATCATGATTTCATAACTTATTTAATTAAGACAGTTATCTATCTAAGCATCCAAATCATGATTCCATTCAAATATGAGAAATCTTTCACAAATCATTGACACTTTATCTTAAAAGTATCATTCGGTCATAAATCATCAATTTCATAAAACAAATGCACAGATTCATAATCAAAATTTATATGTTCATAATCATAGTTCATATTCATAAAATAGGCATAGACATGGGTACATATGAGACCAATTGAGAAAATTATGTGATTGAGTTAAATCTGTAACATCTCGCAAATTGAAAGAACTAGAATTAGAAAGAGTGATTTTTGGAAATAATAAAAACCTGGAAAATTGGTCAAGTTAAGATAAGTTTGAGTTTTTGGTCAACTTCAAATGACCATAACTCCTAGCTTAGGATGAGTTAGGTGTGTTTCCAGATACCCTAGGAAATATCGTTGAATTACATTTTCAATGCCGCCGAGTTTGCATGATTCTGAGTTCGTATGAGTGAGTTATGCCCATTGGAAGTTGGGTCATTCAAATAAGGAAAGTTTAATCCGGATTTTAGAAGGGAATTATGGTCTTTTCACCACCCAATTAATTAATTTCATTTTTGGTAATTAGGTTGGGGTCTAAACTGATTGGATTCAGTTTACACTTTTGGAAAATAAGTTAGGGTTTGGAGAGAAGAGAAAAGAAGAGGAGAAAAGAGGAGAAGGAGCAAGGAATCATCAAGTTCTTGAAGCTAGGCTCGTGGATTTCGTCAAGGGGTGATCCCTACGAGGTATGTGAGTCTTTCATAGCGTTGGGTTCGTTCACCCTCGCGCCAATCACGTTTATTTTAGCGAAGTTCGTTCTAGAAAGTTGATGAATCTTGAATGGTGTTCTTGAATTTGTTTTTCATTATTGAATTGGGCTAAATTGAGAAGTTTCTGAGATATTTACGTAGAGTTTTAGAGTTGTTTTGAGTTAGGTTCATGGGTACATATGCTGGGTATCTGAATCTAAAGAAAAATTGAGAAGAATAGTTGAGTTTAGGTGGATTGGGACTGGAAAATGAAAGAAGGAAAAAGTCGGATGAATCTGGGCAGTGGGGCCGCATCGCGGACCTACTCCTTAGATTAGACAAAAATCTCTTCATGTCGCGGAGCAGTCACAGACCATTCTGCCTCAAAAAGTATTTTCGCGACCAAAATTTAAATACACCTCTGCATCGCGGACTAGTTTCCAGGCAGTGATTTCTTGATCATTTCTCATGTTTAGCTATCTAAAATCATTCCTAAACATCATGAGATCTTTCCTATCACAAATCACGATCCTTGAATTCATAATTCAATTCAAGGAAAGTTAAGAGTCAAGCCAAGAGAAGTTAAGAGTCAAGTCAAGAGAAGTCAAGAGTCAAGTTAAGAGAAGTTCATAAAGTTTTCCAAAAGTCTTTTACAAATGTTTTAACTTTGTTTTAAGACTTGAGTTTTGAGTTAAGTAAAGAGTAAAATTTGAAGTTCATTTCTTCAAAAGAGTATATCGGGACTATGTATTTCCAAAGAGTAACTATTTTCACATTTAAAGAAGAAAGGAAACCTTGATTTCCAAAAGAGCTTTTGAGCTAGTTTTCAGTAAAAAGTAAGAGTAAAGTTCATTCTTCAAATATATTACGGGAACTAAGTATTCCCAAGAGTTAAAATATTTTCACATTTGAGCAAGAATGGAAACTGAGATTTCCAAGAGAGCTTTTAAGCTAAGTTTTTGAGTAATTATGTCAAACCAAAGAAAGAGTTTTATTTTTACAAACATATGAGCTAAGTATATTTTGGGAGTAGTATTGAGAACCGATATGGGGACGAGTTTGAGTTTAGATAACTCACGTCTCCATAAACCATGTAGCCATCATGGGTAGTAAAGGAACATACTTTTTAGATGACTCCTTAAGATGCTTTTAGCATAGACTAGTGGATCCACTTAGTTAAGCGTTCTATATGACGACAAAGTATAGGACAGTTCTGGCAGCGTGGGCAAGACGGTGTATCACCACTTAGGCTCATAGTGGTGGTTGTCGGTTAGAGAAAATCCCACAGAAACTATATTACTTTATTATATGAGTAAAGTTGAGTTTGTTATTGCATTTTATTTAACGAACTAAGTTATTTTCTATTGTTTTAAAGGATTTCTATATATTGCATGTGTTTTATTGATTTATATTGAGTTAAGTTATTCAGGAGTTGAGTAAAGCCAAGGTAAGTTTTTCTTTCAGATTCTTTTCAAGCTTAAGTTATGTTTAGCATTCCAACTCGCATACTCGTACATTCAATATACTGATGTCAGTTGGCCTGCATCATCTTATGATGCAGACGCAGGTAACCAGGATCAGCATCCAGCGCCTCGTTGATCCAGTTGAGCACTTAGAGTCAGTTGGTAAGCCTCCTAGCTTTTCGGAGGATCCTTTTTATTGCTTTCAGTATTTTAGTTCATAAGGATGTCGTGGGTCTTGTCCCGAAGTCCATCTCAGTTGTTTAGAGGCTTCATAGTTAGTGATATTAGTTCATGAGTCTTTACTTTCCCTTTTCAGTTAAGTTGAGACTTGAGTTGCCACTTTGGCAGTGAATGTTACTTATTACATTCTAAGTTATTTATTGAGCATTTTAATTTTTCTTTTAAAGTATATTTATCTTGAGTAAAGTTTTCCGCTAAGTAAGTAAGTCAGGCCAAGGGTTCGCTTGGGGCCAAGGGTTCGCTTGGGGCCAGTAATGGTTCTCGATTGCTAGCCACGTCCGGAGTGTAGGCTCGGGGCGTGACAAAATCATGCATAATAAGATTGAACATAAGTAATTGAATCACCATAGATTGAGCCCATAGAGAATACATAAAAAAAACCAGAAAAATTAGGTGAAATTCAATTGGAGAATTGAGATTATTTTGGAATTCAATGGATGAAAGGAAATTCATTGGTGAAGTTCCCAGATACCTTAGGTAATCATAGCCCTAAAAGTGAAGAAGAAACATTGAACTTGAACAACCCTAGAAATCTTCGTTGAATCTCTCCAGAGATAATTTGGAGAAGAAACCCTTGAGAAAATTTGTAAGTTTGAGAGACTTGGAGGGAATGTGTATTGTTTTGAAGGGTAAACAGTTATAAGGATAGTTATATGGTCAAAACAACACAGCTTAGGGGTTAAATGGATAGGAAAAGATCAAAATACCCTTAGTTAAAAATTGTTGGACATGGTCTACGGTTGGACCTATGGCTCGTAAGACTTTCTACGAACCGTCCTGGTCAACCGTATAACAGTTACTGGAACTCAACATTCTGAACAATTTTCACGATACCCTTTCTATGAGTCATAGAAGTTTCTATGGCTCGTAAGGCCCTCTCGTAGAACCCAAATTCAAGTGCAAAATCTCATTAAGTTTGGATCACTTTTGCAGCATAAGTTCAAGTTTCATACAACAATACGACACACCAAAATTCAGTGTTTCTGGTAAATATTTTTGTAAACCTATCCATTCGTTCACGATTGGATATGCAGGATATGGAGAATCACTATGTAACTTTTGATCTTCTAGTAGAGCCCAGTGCTCTATTTTTACATTTTTGTAGACTTATACATTCGTATTGCTGTATAAAATTATCAACATTTTAGATGTTTGGTAATTTTAATGAAGAAAATGTTAAAATAACTATAACACTTTTTTTGGATGGTTGTTACTTGTTATTTCATAATGTATCATATTAAAGCAGTCGTTACATAAAATGAGTCTTTTCGCCATTATCTAATGATAGATATAAACAATACGATACAATAAAATTTAAATAACAATCAAAATAAACATTGTAATAGACTAATAATGCAGTACAACCATCCAAACAAGGTATAAATTACAAATGAAATTGGAAAAAAGTTAAAATAACTAAAATATTAAAATAACTATATAAAGAATGAAAAATGAATATTAAGCACTACTAAAAAATTGCTAAAAAACGTCGGAAGTAAAAGCGACGCCATTTGCCACACTGTCCGTCGCTTTTTAATAAAATGCCGTCCGTCGCTCTTTTTTGCGGATTTTTGCGCCAAATATATATAATCAATAATTAATTATTTTATATAGATAGCGACGCAGCCTGTCGCTTTTTATTAAAAATAATTATTTATAAATTAAAAAAAAGCCACGCCGTCCGTCGCTTTTTATTAATAATAATTATTTATAAATTAAAAAAAAGCCACGCCGTCCGTCGCTTTTTATTAATTTTAATTATTTAATTATTTTTTAAATAAGCGACGGACATCATCTTTATGTCTGTCGCTTCTTGGTCAAAATATCTAGTAAAATATTTTAAGAAAGCGACGGACAATGTCTCTTAGTCCGTCACTTTTTGGTCAAAATATTGGTCAAACATTTTTAAAAAAAAGTGACGGACATAGAGACGCTGTCTGTCACTTTCTTTAAAATAACTACACTACCAGATGCAAAATCCCCCATTTTTTCTTCTCTCTTCCTTCTCTCTTCCTCTCTCTAGATGCCGACGCCGACGCTGCCCATCACCGCTTCCCACTATGCCGTTGCCCACCGCCAACCCCGGCCCCACTGTCCTTCTCCTTTAATTCAAGGTTAGGGTTTCATCATGAAATTATTTTTAATTTCTTTCAATTTGAGTATTGAATTTGTTAATTAGTGTAT